>WYDI02018116.1:0-31502 GCA_009867235.2 Psittacus erithacus
AATTCTTTTTAAAAAAAAGGGAGAAAAAATAAAAAAAAAGGGGGGGGGGGGGGGGGGGGGGGGGGGAAGGAGGAAGTCCCCTTTTTTAAAAAAAAAATAACAGAAGCCTGAAAGGTAAATATTCATTTTCAAGGATTGAAGCCCTGAAAGATTAGTACTTATTATTTAATTGTTGTAATAATAAGTGTCTTGTAATAAATGTTCTTCTGATAAAAATGAAAAATTTTCTTATTTCCTATCTGCAAGCCAAATCTAAAATGACAGTATGCATAAAATTGGAAGATAAACTGTTGCAGTGCTTACTATCTTTTTTTTTCTGTATTTTCTGTTTTCCAATTTTCTTTACCTTTGATGGCAATTAACTAAACCTTAAAGCTTTGTCTGAATTTTTAGAAAAAAATGCTGATCAAAGTATCATGCCTCTTTCAAAAATTGATTTGAGGACCTTTGATCTTCTGTGTGATTTGTAGGTGATGCCTTTTCAAGAGGTGATGCAAATTGTCTTTGCATCTTCTCACAGTCTTGTTGCAGATGAAGAGCATAATTCTGCTTTCTATTTCTACTTCAGGCTCTCCAGGTCCTTAAAATATGTTTTTCAAAAGTATTTCTTCCCTTTTTAAGATGTTTTATCCTAATTTTTTTTCCTGGAATCGATACCTCTCAATGACTTCTGTGCTGAAATATCAACCAATATGTTGTCTCTTTACATATTTTTTTAAAAAAAGTTCTTAAAGCATGTCAGCATTATTCTTCTGAATTCTAGTTCTTTCCAACCAGATACAAGTGGAATAATTGCAATAGGACTAAAAATTATATGGAGCTATTGTCATGAATAAATTCATTGTAATGACTGATAACATCAATGTAAAAGAGACATATGTAAGTATTACTTAGATTACATATATACATAAAGCAGTAAAAATATGGAGAAAGTTGGAGAGAGTAAGTATTAAATTTTAGTGGTGATCATAGAATCATAGATTTATAGAATCATAGAATAGTTAGGGTTGGAAAGGACATTAAGATCATCTAGTTCCAGCCCCCCTGCCATGGACATGGACTTCTCGCACTAAACCATGTCACCCAAGGCTCTGTCCAACCTGATTTTTGCAATTTTACAATTTTTTACAATTACAGTTAACAATTTAAAACCACTGTGCCTTCAGACTGAAATCTTGCAACTATATGTAAAAAGAGAGGTGCTTGTATATTCTGTTTCCTTTTTGGCAATCTTTTCATATATAGAATATATGTAGGCAAAATATTTACAGCCTCTCAACTCACTGCTAACTAGCTCCTTTTCAGAAGTATCCGTACTGCTTATGCTAAATAGATAAGCCAGATAAACAACCACAAACCAAAGAATTTATGCACATACTGCAACTCCTATTTTACTGAGTAAATGGCAGAGATGGAATCTTAAAATTTTACTTAAATTGAGAATTACTAATGCAAAGCAAAAGTTCTACACTGGACAAGAACTAGAGGTTTCAATTTTTAGAAAAGACCTTTATTGTGCGATTAATTAATGGGAAAGGAGAATTATACAGTATCTGTCTTTAAAGCAAGTCACATTCTCACACCACCAATTGTAAAGGTTAAATATTTATTACAGGTCCACCAGGGTCTTTACCAAAGACAAAGACAAAAAAATGCAATTGCTCTCATAGGTCATTCCTTTATTGGCTAAGAACTGAAATGGAATTCTGCATGAAGAATAGTCTGGATTAGACTAGATTTGAAGCTCTTGAACTCATAAATATTTTTGAATGGGCACATCTTGTAGTCAGTAAACTGTAATGCACGAATAAAATATATAGTTCTGTATTACATGGTTGTGTATTTATATAGGTATGTATATCCACACATGCATAATAGTATGTAAGAGAGCATAATCTTATAGGATGGCAATAAGTCAAAGATATCTTAATACGTAAAATTTTAAGAATTTTTACTTTCCATGTATTTCTTAATATTTACTGAATTGGGGAAGGAATTCCTATTGCTTTGACTCTGAATATGAAAAATATGCAAACACTAAGGTGATAATTCCTGTGGAAATTCTTGGTTTTAATAGCATTTGTAGGCCTAAGCGGTGTTGGCTGCAGAGAACATGAAAAATCCTTCTTTTCTCTTTAGATAAAACAAAAAAAAATAAGTAAATCAACCCACTTCCCCTCTTTTGTTCTATTCCTTGCTTTCATTAGCTAACTTTTCACGTACTGAAGTAACTTTCCATATTAGTTTAGTACTTCAGGGCAAATCTTACCTTGTGTTTCTGCATTATGGAAACACTTGCTAACCTAGAGCTGGTCATTCTAGACATGTAGGTGTTATTAAGGTTATACAGCTCATCTCTTTGCCCCTTCCAGATTAGCTTTGCAACTTCACAGAAAATCCCAGAACAACAGGCCTTTGAAGGAGTATTAGAGGTAGAATCCACTTGTTAATGCTTCCCCTCAAGCAGTTACTGACACTGTTGCAGTCTCCGAGTTTCAGTTAACATTTGCAGTGTTTGTTAGAATGAGAATTATTTTGACCTAGAGAAAAAGAATGATTTGTGCTAAGCCTGGATATGCATGGGCCTGACCTCATCTAATACTGTCTTTTTTTACCACTTTTTTCATAGCATAAACATTGCACTATCATGCCCTTCCAACAAGGTAATATTATATGCTCTTTTATATTAAGGATCTTGTTACCCCCTAACTATAGCTATGTTTCCAAGAAACTAAATACCGACTTTACCAGTGACAGATGATACTGTCACATAGAAACAAAAAAAAAAAAAAAGCATGAAACTGTGTGAGGAATCCCTGACAGGACATGTTCACATTAGGGTTTTAGTTAATTTCAGAGAAGCACTTTCAAGGTGAATCTCTCAGTGAGCTCCCTTACTACACTTGCTGGTATCATGGAGCAGTCACCCTGCACGCATATGACACTCTCTTTGGACGAAATTAACCTGTGTGCTCCTGGCCTGCCTACCTCAGGCACCCTGGCTGCTTAGAAGTGTCTGGTTCATGGGACCAAACTATTTTTAGCATTACAATTTCTGAAGCATGTACAGTATCAACATCAAGTCCTCAACCCCAACTGTTTAGCTCTGCCAACCTACTCCTACCGTGCAGCCCTACTTGCCAATTGTAAAAGTAGTGAGCTATCTCCCAGCAGCAGCTATTGTACCATCAGAAAAATATAGGAGTCTGATGAAACTGCCAGCAGTGTTGCTGTGCAAGAAGAGAAAGCAAATTGCTCGTAACTGTAGCCTTAGCCTGGTTATCCGTATTTCCTGAACCTCGGGTATATGTTTCTCAGTCTTTACTACACAAATTGAGGAATTATGATCACTGGTTAAAGAGTATCAGCTCTATAAATATTTGAATGCTGCTATTAGTAAAAGAGGAATTCATTTCTCACTGGAATAATGTAGTTTAGATCTAGATAATTCATTTGTAAATGCAGCCTTTGAAATATGGTGAAAATACATTTCAGAAGCACTGAAGAATAAGGAAATGAGTGTTTCCAGGTTGCTGAGAGGCTGTTACTAAATATAGTAAGTAAAATGCATGTATTTGTTACAGCCCTCTAGTTACATACACTATGAGTCAATTCTGTCATACAAATTAGAAAATGAAAACGCCTGTTGGGTCATTAAGATAATGCTCTTCTCAGGGTATGATTCTCTCTACAAAGTGCTGTCTAGGTATTTACATAGTCCAGTTTTAAATGGCTTAAGAAAAAGGCTTTCAGATTTCACAACAGGACACTGTTTTGTAATTGAAAGCATGCAATTCTGAGATTGCTTTACAAGTGATTGGCACTCTTCAGAATGTATTTATAACATAGCTCTGGTAAAACAAACAAGTATACTCAAATTAGATCCTGAGGAAGCTAATTTTCTTTCTCAGCTACTGCAGTATATCTGTCAGTCTCCTCACTATTGCTACAGTGATGTCATGCTCAGCCTAAATCCCATAAAAGCTTATTCTCAGCTCTAACCTTTGTTTTATTCTTTGCTTCCTCTTAACTGTCTCCATGTAAAACATTTATGTCCAGTGTGCATGTGCTTCTACTCTGAACTCAACTGTGTGAGATACTGACAGAAGTTTTGCAATTGCTGGATATATGGAAGGAAGTGTGATTTTTCTTTAAAGAAGACTTTTTGTCTGTCCACCTTGTAATGAAAAGCAGCCATCATTTGGGTTGCTGAAATGGGTGAAGCAGCTATTAGAAGATGCTGTCTTGCCACACAGGGTACAGCAGAATCTTGCTTAGCTTGGCAAGTTCTGCAGGCAGTGTGGTTTGGGGAGCAGCATTTGAAATCTTCAGGCATTAAAGTATCTCGAGGAAGCTGGTAGAAGTGGGTGTCAAATAATTGCCCCTCTAGCATGACTGACCACATACAGTGGTTATGACAGTGCAGTCTTCCCCATCTGTGCTTGGTTCATTATTCAAACATTCCAATTTGCATATGAGAATTCATGACATGTTCTTATCATAAACATGAATTAATTCTTCTTAAAGATCTGGGTGTAGAATATACTGCTGAGGTATCTTATAGCTGAGGTAGTGCTGCCTTGGGGAAGAAGTATTTAAGAAAGCAAAACACTGCACAACAGAGAGGGGCGAGTTAATAAAAAGGAAACTGAGAAACAGCCCTGTGAACACCAAGTTGGAGAAGAGAGTGGGGGTGAGGGGAAGATGCTTTAGGTTTTGTCTGTTTTGCCTGTGATGGTAATTGGCAAAAGATCTCTTTTACCAAACTATCCATCCTTATCTCAACCCATGAGCTTTTCATCTTATTTTTCTCCTCCCCTGTCCTGCTGAGTAGGGGGAATGATTAATAGAGAGGCTGGTAGAGGTCTGTCACCATCCAAGGTCAACCCATCCCCCATCATAGGTGTTTGTACATGATCTTGGTGACTCCAGGTACACATATCTGGGAGTTCAGGTTGAGGAATACTACCTGGGTGTGAGTGAGCACTAGCTGTTTCACGAAAAATGAATTGAATGCTTCCTTTTAGAAACCATATAAGCAAAGTGCTGTATGCAGTCAGGGTGGCAGAGAAAGTGGAGGCTAGAGAGGGGAAGGATAAAGTTCACTGTGGCATTATGTATATACACATTATGATGCTTCAGGATTTTTTATTTTTTTTTTAATTCATTTAAACATAATACCCTAAATCCCTTGAAGGCACAAAATAAAGATCCTTCAGTGAAATGAAACCTTGTGCTATAAAATCAATGGACTTTTATCTTTTTAATTTTTGAAATTATTAGTATTACTTTGGTTATTAGTGTAATTTGGTGTTATCCTTTTTTTTTTCCAAATTAAAATGCACTATGATATGCTCTAAAATGAATAAGAAGTTTAATTATTTTTCCAAGAGAAAACATTTAATTTAAGCTTATACTCAATACTCCTGTAGAATACATCAATGTTATCTTAGAAAAGCAATTCTGGTGTGTGAGCAAAATAACTGAAAACTGTTCTGGATGTGTATGGTTAATATGATCAGCTGGCAGTAAGTTGATACAGCAAGACTTCATCAGTATCTCACAGTCCATATTTTTCTTCTTCTCACTCCTGGTATTTCACCTTAGTTCATTGACTTGATTTCTGAGTCTCCCATTTAATGAGCTTCCTCTTCTTTAACTCAACTTTAGCTTTATTAAACCATTTCCTCCTTCTGTCTGATCTTTCAGACACTTCCCCAGACATTCAGCCTCTGAATCTTTTTTAGCAAATTCACGATTCCTTTTTGAATAACAGTCAAAGGTTCCGCACTCAATAGGTCTGTCTCTACCCATTTTTTCTTTGGCTTATCACAATTATATATTGAGCTATCTATTAGCTTAATTCAAATTCCTTCTGAACAAACACATTTTAATCTTCATAATCTTTAAAATGAGATTATGCCATTACTAAACTACACTTTTGAAGGAAGTTTATAGAATCATGAGACAGAATGCCATTTCTTGTCTTCGTATATGCTTTCAGATGGTCTTCCTGGCTATTTTGAATGTGACTGCTTGAGCTTTCATAAAACAAATATTTTTCATTTTGCTGGGCAGATATTTAGAATGCTTGATTTATTTAAAAATTTCCAATTTAAAGCTACTTTTCTCTCTGCTTATTTTTAAAAGATGGCAGCACTTAATTTCCTACTTTGAATTTTGGTCTTATACAGATATTTTTATTATTATTTTTAAATTTAAGGACAACTTTACAGTTTTTCTCATCTACAGTATCCCACAATGCTTCAAGCTCTGAAACACCTTCATTTGTTTATTTTGGTGTTGGTTGTTTTATGATGGAGAACAGCCAGTGTGCGTAGAAGTCAAACATCATTACACTCAATCCTAATTAGTCTCTTCTTTCATTTTTACAAGAATGTACCTCATTCATTTTCATTGTTTGACTGCATCTAACATTCCTATTTGGTCCTTCAGGATGAAGTCTTTCTGGGTATGAGATTAATCTCATTAGGACTTTTCTTGATCTTGACCTCTATATTGATCCCAGATCAGCTTTCTGATATTGAATTTCAAAGCTTCTTAATTTTGCTTATATGTTCATCTAATTTGCCACCTCTGGATCACTGTCAAAACCTTGAATTTCTTGTCACAGTAATTTTAACTCCCCCTTTTTGCTATTTTTTTTTTTTTCCTACATTTGCATTCTGCAAAATCTAAGCCAATGAAGCACTTAAAATCCAAGTGGTAAAATATCTCACCACTGTCATGACCCTGTACAAAATGCTGTGGTTATGCAGTTTCAATTATGGATTTGGACAGTTCACTGAATTTTCCCCTCAGTACACTCCGAAGCTATAAATCGTCTCAAAAGAGCTGGAAGGGAATCAGAAAAACTTTGTTCCATAGAATCAAATAGTTATGTTTGTTCAGAAATCTGTAAGTAGGAAACATCATGAACCAGAAAGTTGCTCTGCCTTATGTGTGGGCCAGCATATCTATTTCAGTATGCATCTCATGATTATGTTTCTTACCCTTTGAATCATCGCTGTCTGACAACATCATCAAGGTGAAATTAATGATGTGAAGAAAAAAGGTTATTTAAATTAAGTTCAGTGCATATAAACTTCAATTTACTTGTTTGGAAATATCCTAATTTCTTTAACCTAGACATTTTTTATTGTAATGGAACTAGACAGGACTGTTTTTGAGAAGTGGTCTTTCTGTGACCAGATAAGGATTTATTTGCGAGTAAAGAAGGTAAAAATACTTTAGGAAATGCTGAAAAAAATTAAGAAATGGATGGATATGTGCAAAGTATAGATAAAGTTTAAAATTGCAGTGAGTAGGTCATTAACCGTAATGAGAATGTATAGGAAACTAGAGAAGTGTATGTTCTCTGAATTCCAGCTGTTTTCCAGTGAGGACGTAGGAAATTGAAACTTTACCTGGGAAACTTTGTTTCTTTTCTTTCATGATATGTTTAAAGCACATCTGTTACAGAGTTAAAAAAGATACTATGTCAGAATTGCCAGAGGAAAGACCTGATTGTTCTTTTAATTTTACAGAGACTGCAGGTAAAGTTTGATCCTTCAGCTTAGATTTTAACGTGCTTTGAGAGAGAATTACATGTTCTGTTCCATTTGTTCAGAAGTTCTTTAGAGTTACTGTTAAAAAAACCAACCTAGACTCACAAATAAAGACATAAATAAGACATCATACTTCTCATGACTACTATAAAGAAGATCTATAATCTCAGATCTTGTTATCCTAAGGCTAATCTGAAAGAAGGTGATCGTCACCCACAGAATATATTTGCCTATACATGCAGGAAGTGGAATTATGTATGGAAAATGGAAGTACAGATGGGATGGCAGGAAAGGATATAAAATCATGCTCTGAAATGATGAAATGGAATTAGAAGATGAAATTTCAGATGGAGTTGAAAATGGAGACAGATAGGAAGGAAAATAAGATAGGAAGGAGAATAAGGAGGACTAGTAAAAAGACATCTGAAATAAAAGGAGGGCCAAAAAAAAATTTTGGCCTGCTGGATGGGATGGTCAGTCACTGACAAAAAAACACAGAAAAGATTGAAATACTGTCTACCTTCTTTGCTTCATCTTTTCTGGTAAAGACCAGTCTCAGACCTCCTAGATCTCTGTGATCTTCTGTAGTTGAAGCATGAGGGAGAGAGGTACTATCCATAGCAAAGATGAGTTACGTGCTCTTTAAGCCAGTTAATATGCACAAGTCCATGCAACCAAATGGGATGCATCTGAAGGTGCAGAGGGGGCTGGCCAATGTAATTCTGAGGCCTTCCTCTTTTCAAAGTTCACGGTGACTAGTAGATTTTTCCTGCTCAATAGAAAAAAGACATCTTCAAAAGAACAAAAAGGAGGGTGTAGGGAAGAACAGGGCAGTAAGCCTCACTTCAGTCCCTGTAAGATTATGGAGGAAATCCTCCTAGAACCTAGTTCAAGACACATCAAGGCTGAGAAGGTGATTTGGAACTACTCGCATAAGTCTAATAAGGGCAAGCTCTGACGTACCAATGGCTATGCCTTCTCTGAGAAGACGGATGGCACTAGGGAGAGCAGTGAAGAACATTTACTTTAGCAGTGTCTAAGCTTTTGACACTGTCTCCTGTCATATCTTTATATCCAAGTTGGGGAGATATGGACTGTATGGGTAAACTACAAACAAGAAAAAAAATGGCTGGACCATTAATGCTTCAAAAACTAACTGGCAACCAGTTGTGAGCCGTGGTCCTTGGGTGATACTGAAGTTGATGCTATTTAACATGTTAATGAGCAGCCTATTTAGGGGACAGAATATTTCTTCATTAAGTCAATGTGAGACCTCAGACTGGGACGACTGCTTATACACTGGATGGCAGGGTTGTTATTCAGAAAGACCTTGACAAGCTCGAGAAAGACACCAACAGAAACTCAAGAATTTTTCAAAGACAAATAATGTGTCCTTCCACCTGAGATGGAATAAAGTCATGGAACATTACAGCCTACCAGCTAGGAAAATGCACTGCAGAAAAGGATTGTGCAGCCCTGGTGAACAAAATCCTTTTGCAGCAATGAAAGCTGACTGCATACTGTGTTAGTAGCAATGTAGTCAGCAAGTAAATTGTTCCTTTCTCTTTGATATTTTAAGGTAATACGTATTACATACATATTACCCATTATCACCTTTTCCTGTACAACAGAGATTGACAATGTTCAGAAAGTCTCACAATTAACTACCAAGATGATTAAGGGCTGGATCATACAATGCAGGAGGTGAAGATGATGGAATAGGAGTTATTCAAGTTGGAGAAGTGAAGATCAAGGAAGTCTGACTGCAGTCTGCTAAAAGTTAAAGGGGTTATGAAAAAGACAGAGCCAGACTTCTGTCAGCACAGTGAAAGAACAAGAGGCAATACACACAAACTGCAGCAAGAGACCTTCCACACGGATACATAAATTAAAAAAAAAAAAAATAAAAAAATATCACAGGGAGGGTGATTAAGCGCTAGAGCAGGCTGCTCAGAGGGGCTGTGAGAACTCCAGCCTTGGAGATACTTAGAACTTAACTGGACATGGCACTAAACAACCTGATCTGACTTTGCTGTTGATCCTGCATGTAGACTAAACCACTTTTAGAGAGCCCTTGCAATCTCAAGATTTTTATGTTTAAAAAACATTTCTGGATCATTATCTACCATTATCTGTGGCGTAGTCAAGTTGCTTGTTTTTTTCCTGGGGTTGAATTCATTCAGCTTCCCATCTAGACCACACTTTAAGTTCCCACAAAGCCAACCACCTCTCATTTGGTCTGCTGCTGTTGTTTGATTAACTGTTTCCACAGAAGTTGCTCTTGTGGTAGCTAGTAAGCGTGGGTTTTAGGCCAGTGTGTATCATTTATACTGCTGCATCCCCTAGAAATATGTGACCTGAGTTTTACTCATCTCCCCATAAATTGTTACACTACTGTGAATGGCTGGGCTCCTATATCTACATATTAAACCAAGGTCTGGATTGAGGCTTTGTTTCAGGCCCCTCCCCTATATAACCCCTTACTGCACAGCCAGACGCATATATAAATGTGGAATTTTGTTACATTGTACAGCTCTTTGCTTTTCTTCTTGCTCTCTGAAAGGCTGTTCTTGCTCACCCTTTATAGATGAAGCATGCTAAGGGGATGCTGGCCTTTGTGGTTTGATTCTATATGCCTTTAGAGAATTTCCTAGGTCTGAATAGGAAGTGGTAGCTCAACCCCCTGCGCACTGCAAAACAAGTGCTCATTTTTTAATAGCACTTTTAAAACTACAAATGACTATACTTCCATGTAATGGAATATACAAACGCAACCTCAGATCACCCTGAATTGTAAAAGGGCATGTGCAACACCTGCTCAGAACTAGGCAAAACTAATAAGTATGATCATTCTGTATCTAAATTAAAGCAGGAAGACAAAGGTTTAAATATCAGATAGCCAATAAATTGCAGATTTTCAAAGTCTAACTCCTGTAGCAGAGAATGACTCCTTAGGTTAGTACAATTAGTACTTCATAGAAATCAGTCATGTGTTATATGATTTGCATGTATTCTTATATCAGTTATTAACTTTTATACTGATTGATGAATTCTAAATACAACCTTAAGCTGAGGCTCCGTTTTCACAGAGACATAGAACCATAGAATGGTTTGGGTTGGAAGAGACCTTTAAAGGTCATCTAGTCCAACCCTTCTGCAATAAGCAGAGACATATTCAACCAGATTAGGCTGCTCAGAACCACATTCAGCCTGACCTTGAATGTTTCCAAGGATGGGGCATCTATAAACTCTCTGGGCAACCTGTTCCACCACCCTCATCATAAAAAACTTATTTCTTATATCTAGCTAAATCTACCCTCTCTTTATTTAAAGCCATTACCCCTTTCCCTATTGCTACAGGCCTGACTAAAAAGCCTGTCTGTAATGGGCTGAGCAGCATCTCTAGAGATCACCTAGTCTATCCACTTCACTCACAGCTAGGGTTGGCTATAGCAGGATGTCCTGTTGTGTTCTGAATAGCTCCAAGGATGGAGACTTCACAGCCCCTCTGGGAAGCCTATCCCAGAATTCCTTCTCAAAGAGAGAAAAAGAAAAAAAAGTTTCAATGAAATTTCTTGTATTTCAGTTTGTGCCCAATGCCCCTTGTCCTGTCACTGGGTACCACAGAGAAGAGTCTGTTTCTCTCACCTTCATTCCTTCCCATCAGTTATTTTTAAGCATTGAAGAGATCCCTCCTGAGCCTTCTCTTCTCCAGGCTGAACAGCCCCAGAGCTTTTAGTTTCCCCTCACACATCAGGTGATCCTGGAGAAGGCTGCGTGGAGATCTCATAGCAGCCTTCCAGTATCTGAAGGGGGCCTATAAGGATGCTGGGAATGGACTCTTCATTAGGGACTGTAGTGGTAGGACAAGGAGTAACGGGTTCAAACTTAAACAGGGGGAGTTTAGATTGGATATAAGGAGGAAGTTCTTTATTGTGAGGGTTTTGAGGCACTGGAATGGGTTGCCCAAGGAAGCTGTGAATGCTCCATCCCTGGTGATGTTCAAGGCCAGGTTGGACAGAGTCTTGAGTGACATGGTTTAGTGTGAGGTGTCCCTGCCCATGGCAGGGGGGTTGGAAATAGGTGATCTTAAGGTCCTTTCCAACCCTAACTATTCCATGATCCTATGGTTCTATGATCCAGTCCTTTATCATCTCCATGGCCCTTCACTAGATTAGCTCTATTATGTCCATGTCTCTGTTTTACTGGGAAGTCCAGAATTGGACCCAGTACTCCAGATGTGAGGTGCTGGTGCTGAGCAGAGGATCACCTTCCTCAACCTGGTGGCAATGTTCTTCCTAATGCAGCCCAAGATGTTGTTGACCTTCCTTCTGTCAGAGCACATTGCTGATTCATTTTATTAATTTCTTATTACATTGGGACACTTAGTTAAGAATTGCATTTATTCAAATGTGGTATCTTACTAATTACTTATAACATTCTTGTATTTCTCTTCAAAATTGCAATAAAGACTTTGAGAGGAATCCATTTCTATGTCTACAATCAAGTGTATTTTTTTCCCTAAGTTTCTAAAGGATGTGTCATTGTCAGGGGAATTATATAGCATGCATGATCTTAGTGAACCACGCATGGCATACAGGTTTAGTATGATGATCTGACAAAGTTTTTATTTCTCCATCTGGCTTTTTATTGACATTTTGCTGGATAGGTACATTTATCTGCAATAACTGTGATGGTGGTCACATTGGTTGTCATGACATGTCTTCCTTGCTGAAAGAAGGCACATTGCACACACATTTCAGAGGAGACATTGTGAACTGGACAGAGTGGTATAAATTTCAAATTGATAGCTTCACTCCTGCCACATAACACATCTTTTTTACACTAAAGCATTTCTTTATCCTTCACATATCACTCTTATTCTATTACTTGAAAATTCCTTTCTGACCCATCTGAGGTTGAAAACTGAAGTTACTCAGCTACTCATTCTAGTAAACTGCCTTAAAAAAACCAAACTAAAGCATCATTATCTTTCTTCCCTGCATATAGCCAGTATGGAATACCCCCTATTTGTCATGAAATATGTATTTATGAATCAGAGATTTATTTTATTTTGCTTTCAGTTTTTTGAAAGAGGGTAGAAAAAAGGAAACTCCAAGCCAAAGCTTGTCACTATTTTACTGACAGCACAGAATTGTTTTGCTGTCCCAGAGGTTAATAAGAAAAAAACTCTTATCAGACATCAAAGAAAATGCAGAATTATCACAACAGCAAGCAATATTCTTTCATTCTCTCATAAAAAGCAGTGCACATTGCTACAGGAAACAAATGTACCCAACTTAATAGATAAATCCATAAATAAGAGCAGACTTTTTGCTTTAGCCAAGAAACATACTGAAAAATATTCTGCAGGTGTCTGGAGCCAAACTGTATTAGTAATAGTGAGCTTCACTAGAAAAGGCAGTGCTTTTAAAAGTCCTTCAGCACTATCCACTAACACATTATGGAAACTCATAAGAAAAAGAACTCTTTTTTTAAAAAGAGAAATACAAAACACTCAACAGACCATGTTTTCAGTTTAACTTTATAGCTGGGAAGGAAGAAGAATGAAAGGGTTCAGGCATTTTCAGCAGGCCTTATAGAAAATGCATTACCTAAATCAAAAGTGGTGTTGCTGAGAAACCACTCAGTTGCTACTTAGTTCTGTAATTTCATAAGCTTTGCATTCACCATGTTTTTTTCTGTTAAGATTTCCCAGACTTAAGAGTTGCACCTTTGCACCTTCCTGAATGGTTACTGTAACCACTATCCTGAGAGTGGAAAAGAGAAGGTTTCTTCTGGATGGGTTTTGAAAGAAATGAGTGAGCCCTGACAGTGCTCAAGGATCAAGGATATAGTTCATATTTTTAGGGGAGGTTTCAATGTTACAAATGCTGAGTGCTTCATGTGCCTTCATAATTCATTTGGGTAAAGTGAGGTACTGGAGGCACCTTGTTCTCAGAGTTTTCTTATAGACCATTTTATTTCACGTTGCATTTGGAGGGCAGCAAGCTGCCTTCCCAGGACATGTTCAAAGGCGCCAAACTCTGCCTAGGTCTTTCAGTGCTTACCTTGGGGCAAGTGGCTAAACGCCAACATTGGGGAATCCCAGGCATCTTGAGAAAAAAGTAACCCAACAAGAATCTATTGAGTATCTCTCTTCTGACCCATAAGTCTTTGCTTTTGCCATGAATCATCTTAATTCTCAATCGGTACAGGCCTTAAAAGGCTCTGACTTGTTTTCCTGCCATAAAAAGCCTAATAAACCTTCTTTTTCATTCAAGGATTTTATTTCATTTAATATTTCTCACTTTAAAAGTGCCCCATTAATTTCATTTAATTTGATTTGCTGGCATTTTGCTTCTCAGTTCCACTTAGCATCAAAGAAAGCACTAAACAAGCTATCAGGAATGATTCTGAACTTTCAATAATAATTTTTTTTAAAAAAAAAGCCTAGCCCTTGTAATGCCAGAAATGAGCTAGGAATTCACTTTGCTAGTGCTATTACTTTTTTACCTTGAATGCATATGAAGTCTCTGAGTTTTTTCCTCCAGAATTGTGATATTTAAGATTATTATCGCACCAAGAAATAAACAATTGCTTAAGGAAATGGGTGAGAGTTGTTCTTAGTCTTACAGAGCTGAGTCAGCCATGCAGAACTAATTTTCTGGCTGTCTCTGAATGCACATAAAGCTGCTCTGTAGCTGCTGCTGACAATGAACTAGTGACTGGAAAAAGGAATCTTAAACACAGTCACATCTCTTGACTGTTAAAATCCTTTACACAAAGCATGCTGATCTAATGTACTGTAGTAAGCAGCATCCTTTTTTCTGAGTGTTAGTGAAAGAAGTTTTAATACCTGAAGCTGTTGCTAAGTAACCAAATGCTTCCAAAATATATCTTTCTCGCTAATGCAACTGTGGGTTGGGGTTTTTTTCTGCTAATGAATATAGTTACACTGCAAATGCAGCACTGGATATTGCATAATGGGAAAAACATCTTAACAATAGAAGATTATCATGCATAACTGAGAATGTCTTTGAAGGTCCCTTTCAACATGAACTATTCTATGATTCTGTGTGTGGAGAATATTACAAGTCACTTAATCAGAAAATCTCTATTTGATTAAAACTGACCAACATTTTAGAAGCAAGATGAAAATGGCAGTAATCTACCTTTGTGAAAAGGGACTCCCTTAGTTCTTAACCACATCTTGTGGTACAGGAAAAGAGAGCTGATGCCTTTCCTTAATGTATTATATATAAAACAGGCTCACAGATATTTTTGCTTTCAGAAATAAAGTGCATTTCATAAAGTGGTCTTTTACAGCACAAAGATCCTTAGAACAAAACCAGCAGCAACAAAAATCTGCAAACAATCCATGAAAAGTAAGAGAAAAAAATAAATGCATTCACATACATAGATTAACTAAGACTGCAACAAAACAGAAGATGCCCAAAAGTAGCAGTACTGTTTCTAGCTTAATGTAGATCTATCTATTCTTCAGATAAACTTTAATGGCTGGGAGAAGATGAAAGTGGGAGGAAAGTGCACTCAAATCCAAGTTTGCAGTGTTACAGCCCACACAGGGATGTAAATGAAGATTTGGACACAGGATCTGCTCAGTGAAGCAGAAGGTTTTACTGCCCTCTAGTAAAATGCAGTTACAAAACTGTCTTTTAAAATGTATGCATGCTGAGTAAACCTATTCAGCTCCTGTTACTGAAAATGTGATTAGTCCTGGTTTGTCATCTCATTGTTTCCATAGTCAAAGAATAAAACATTTAAGTTCAGTCTAGAATGGCTCATTTTTGAATTAAGGAAAATAGTGATAATGAAACACAAAAGCAAGGTTTCTGTGGCTGCATCTGCATGAACAAATCTGCCAAATTTTCAGCACTGTTATAAGCAAAAGCTTAAGCGGTGGCCTTCCCTGGAAAAGAGCAGAGGTTTTACAGCTCAGGGCAAAAATTCCCTAGTCCTAGCTACAGGGGAGCTCACCTTGTCATTATCGTTGTACCAGCACTAAATTAGCAGCTCAGGAGTGAGCACGATTTGTGCTCTTTAATTTCTGGCAGCAGTAACTCTGAAAATTAAATGGCAGCTGAACTCTTTACATGGTGCTTAGATAGCACTGTAGAGAACTGGAAGAGAGTTGCAGGGAAGTTGTAGATATTGAAAGGTGCAACACAAAGGAAAAAAGAAATAAAATCATAGTTTTGTTGCCACACACATAACTGTACCATGCAGTGCTGTACTGCTGGATTATTACTAACAAGGATGACATGAAAGGATGTGTGAGGCTGTCATCTTAAAAAACCTGACACTGATGGTAATCGTTGTAACTGTATACACTGTGACTTGTTAGGCAGCGCAGTCTCTGCTTCTCAAATGGCAGCAGGAAAAGTGCTTGAGAAAGGGCAAGTACTAACTGCAGCCTCACAAACTACCTAGTGCTTTCCTTCCTCCATCCTTGTTTTATTTCTCTATTTGTTTAGTATTTTTTTCCTCAAATGTGGAGTATAAAACTATCAGGTTTTTCAGGAGTCACATGTTCCCTCGGGGAAAATTATATTTGCAATGCTCAGCATCAGTCACCGAAATGTACAAATATTCTGTCAATCCTACCACTGCTTTTGTACAAAGGAATGCTCAGTCTCCATATATTCATATCTATATAGATTCATAAATATTCAAATGGTTGGGGAAAATGGGGTTGGAAATGGGGGAGTACTTCTAAAGTAAATATAAATTAAAATAAACATGAGGAAATAGAAAGAGTTTATATTTATTCATATAAAAGATCCAAATAGAGGGTAGCATAGCTTGTTTCTTCTCCTACCTCTTTCCCTCCTGCCAGGAGCAGAGAGTGCAGGGGCACTATCTTGTCCAAGGGCTACCACAGAGGAGGGACTTCATGACCTGTCACTCTACCTTTGTACACTGTCTCAAAGTCAATACATAACCTGAATCTAGAAACTCAGTCCAGTCCTATCTTGTTTATTGTGGTGGTGTGGGATCACAGAACCACAACTTGGTTTCCTGACATTCTTCTTTTCTCTTGAGGTCTGCTTGGGTGTGGATGAGAAATAAGGCTCTTAAGTGCTCTAATACCTTGTTCAATGGAGCAACAGACACAAAAAAAGTATCATTGTTCAGCATTTGTTACGACATGAAGACTCTTTAATTTCCAGTCCAACTCCATGATTTCTTAGAAAAAGAGGTCTGGAAAGGGCTGTAGGAGAAACATAATGCAAACTTCATATAGAAAGCAGTATCATTTGTACCTCAGTCATTGTTGACAAATGCTGACACTTACTAACCTGTCCTTGAAAGCTTCAAATAACAGCTACTCAAGGTACTCCAAGGTCTTTTTCATCTTTATTAGGTAAGATCCCTGGTGAATCTTTCCTTTTTACTGCTCTTCTGATTGCTTGCTACTTGCCTTTTTTTCATTAACTCCTTGGCTAAGTCCTGCTTCTTTAAAGGTTGTTTTACATTTAACTCTCCTAATGATGCACTAAAAGCATATGGGGAAGAAAAGACATTGTTTTAGCTTTCTGTAAATAACAAGCTTACTTTTTAAAACACCGTAGTTTTATTTAAGGTGTATTTCAGTTAAAACTTCTTAAACAAGAGAACATAATTTCTGACTTTTAATTTTTTAGCTGTTAATTTATTATGTGTATTTACACTGCCTTGTGCATGATACAGGTATTGCATTATGATCATTTGACATTCTGTGGTACATATGGCAGCATTATTTGTTACCCTTTGGTTGATTTGTTCTTATTGTTCTGGTACTGAGCATGTTTGGGGTTTTGAGATATCTGAGTGTTTGATTGGATTGATTTCTACTGAGTTTTGTGCAATTAGGTAGGGTATGTGTTAGTGGAGTTTGTGTGCATGAAAGAAATTTACTGTCATACAAGTCACTTAGATAAAAAAATGCCTTCCATGATTCTGAGTGCATCTTCGACAGCTCCATAACCTTTTATTTCACCTGAATTCTGAAAGGACCTCTATGTGCAATGGTCAAAAGCAAAGATTTTGCAGACAGCCCTCAGAATAGGTAATACACCAATAGCTGTCACCACAGCCTCCTTTGGGATCCTGTTAATAGAGTCAAAATGTTTTCTTCCTATCTCCATTCGAGGGTATGGCCCACATGTCTACATGTTTGTGTGGTAATGTAAATAAAAAAGATGGATCATAATGGGTGTTTTCAGCTGAAAGAATGGTAAGTATAAACATCTTAAGTGAAAAAGCCTCAATTTGTTTGAGTTTAAGGTCAAAACCTGAACACTGCATTGATAAAATGTCCTGGCGAGGCTTGGATGTCTTTATTTAGTTGCATTGTTTTGGAAGTCACCATCACTTTTGGATGCAGCTCCTAATCTGTATTTGTCTCTTTTTCCTCCAAACCAAATTCTATAAATAAATAATTAAAAATGGAAGAAAGTCCAAAGAAATTCCAGGAATAGTTTAAGTTATACTGTGACTGCAGTCTGGTCCATGCATTTCTTGTCTTCAGAGATCTCTGAATTTCTAAGCCTTCACCAGATCAAATTATGTGACAAGATCATAAAAAGATCTGACGGACAGGTTTCTATCAATTTGTCATAAAGATATAAATATTTTCCCATTTTGAATCATAGAAACTTACGACCTTTGATTGTTTCTTAGGAAAATTAAACTGTAAGGATGTTTTGCTTCTCTCATGGTTGATGCATAAGCCACATTTTCCTCCCTGCCCTTTAAGTATTTGATTCACAATCTTGTCCTTATGCACAATCTCCTCTGTAAACATTTGATGAGGAAGACACTGCTTTGTAGATGGGGAAATGCATGTTTGCATATCTGCTATGCCTGATTTAGACCAGAACAGCGATTTTCAGCTTTTGCTCTGTAGACCTCTGCGGTTTGCAAAACAGCAAATAAAGAGGCAAGTCCACATGTGCTGTAGATCTGTATAGACATGTAAAATTTCTGAAGGGAGTCTTCATGTCTTTTGGGAAATTTATGCAGGTAAACAAACTGAAAAAGACTGAAAAACACTGGACTAGAAATTTGAACAAGTCACTGTCAGTGGTGTCTTATTGCTCACGCTGTTTTGAAACTTATGTGTTTACTGGATGAAATTGTTTCATGTCATGGGAAGGAGTACGTGTTCACTGAAGGGGCAGGGGCAAAGGCTGATAATGTCCTTGTCTTTGAAGTCGCTGCAAAAAATGAGTATGGAACTACTTAGACAAAGTTGAAGAGCTTGAACAATTGCTTATCTAGGTCTTAGAGGCTGTTGTATCTTTTTTATTCCTTTTTTAAGACTCAATGCTCTGTAATAATAAAAGGAGATGTGATAAAAGACAAAATGATGAAAATTGAATCACTTTCAGGAAAATGGTGAGATTAAGCTTTTTGTATATTTATGAATCCTGAAAGCATGCTTGGATGAAATCAACATCACCTATTCACTCCTTTCATTCTCCCCCATACTGTGAAGTCTTTCCAAATCAGTAGCAAAAAAGAGGAATGATTGAATTGGTGAAGCTATGAACATTACAAGATGAACACTCCAACAAACATAAAATGTGTGAGTGCCTAGTGAGCATTAGGAAATCTGTCACTGTGAACAATTGAAGGAGACAAGTTTAAATAGACCGAGGAATTCCAGCGTTAACTTACTTCCAAACAAGATATTTTTAAAATTGTCATGATCATTTTTTTTCCTGAAGATTACCTGCATGAAAAATAAGCTAATTAAAATTCTTTTTAGATAAATGCAAAATAAAATAAAATTAAATTAAAAATTCTGGGAAAACTGTGAGAAATGGAAACATGAACATTTCTGCACTGATCACTTTCTTTTTTTTTTTTTTGTTAAAACTTTCAAGAGCACCTTTTCATGCTGTGAGTGCTGGAGAACTAACCCAGCATTGTAGCCCTCTCATGAAGGTTCTTCAGCTAAAAAAAGAGTCCTCAATTTGCTGTTGTATTTTTGAAAGGAAGGGAAAACTCTGAGAACCCTACCTTTTTCATCAGTAACTTGTGATAGTCCTATATATGACTGATTCAATTTTGAAAGAGTTCAAGCCCTGCAGAGAGAGCCCATCAGGCAGCTCCAGGAGCACCTAGCGTATTGGCTGGCACAGCAAAGTGGCAAGTGTCGGGGAGCAGCTGTTAAAAGCGTTAGAAGCAGTATAACTCCACAGTATTTTGTTCTTTTATGAATTACTTTATCTGTTTAATTCATGGAGACGAAGGTGGAAATGAAAATGAGGGCTAAGGAAAATGGGACTGTCTTGACATCCTAATACCACTCTCAGTGTACAGATGTGTGATCTGAAAGAAGAAACAGAAATTATGGGCTTTTTTTAAAATCAATTCTAATCTTCAGGGAACTGGGGAAATTGTTTTCTGCTACATTTGTGGGCATAGTCTCATCCGCAAGACATTTAAATACCTGGTACCCCTTTAGCATGTAACTTCTGCTCATTTAGCTACCAAAATTGTTTTGTTGATTTTAGTCCTTAACCTTTAGCCTAAAGGGTAAAAATAGAATAAAAAGGAAATCTTTGTAATGCCTGCGATCATAATAAGGGTGAAATGCCACAAAGTTTCTATTTTTCCTGCCACTTAATGTATCACAGTATAAACCTTTTGTAAATGATCTGTGTACTTTCATATTTCAACTTTCTTACTTACGCTACATGTTAGATAGAAGTGCTAACTTTAAAATTAGTCACCCTAATGTGCAAAGCACTGGAAAAAGATGGATGTTTTGAACATAACAGGCTTTACATTAAACTCCAGCACGATTAGATGAATTGTGGAATTATGTCTAATAATCTTAAAGGGTTTTAGTGATCAAGCACAGAGTAGACTTATGCTGACATTAGGCCTAACACATCTAAGGTACACATAATAGAGATCCAGGGCCTTACAGACATGTGGTTCTACTGATTTATATAAAAACTTCTACAGTGTAAAAAGTGTTGACCAAAATACCCATGTTTTTCTATAGTCAGCAGTATTTCTGGGCAGTTCTGAGGCTCTGTTCTGTGCCTATATAGTCCACATGCCATCTGGTGTATGTGCCTGCTGCAATTCAGCATAGCCTTTTTATACTTCAAGTAGATAGAACTGCCACTTGCTAGTTACAGCTGATTGTTGATGTACTAAAAATATTTCTGCTTTCACCATAGCACCTTGACATGAAATCTGCTATGTTAACATATGAACTTAAATAATTTGTAAAACTATATTTCTTTGGAAATTTAAAAGAATTTGCTTTGTGGACCACTGATTTGCTAGTGTTCACTTACCACTGGGCAATGCATTTTCCATCCATAGTATGGATTTAATCTTAGAGCTTTAGAAGTTAGTCATCTTATTCTCATAGTCTATTCTCATAAACTACTTTGTAAGATAAGGAGAAGTATCTAAAGCCCATGGCATCTAACATAGATAAACTCCTGCCTGAAAGCTTCTGTTTCTGTCCAGGACTAGACTAGTCAGCTAAAGTTATGTCAGATGAATCGTATTTCATACAATGGAGACCAGCTACAGCAGAGCTTGAGATCAGTCAAGATGGGAAATGCTCCTGATGCTTGCAGAGGAATCGGAGAGCTTTGGCTGCTGTCAAAAGTCACTGGGAATAGTTCAATATGGTTAAGTACAGTGAATAATAAAAAAAATGGTAAGTTTGAGTTGAAAACAAATCAACTTTATGTCAGGAACTGAATGTGAGTTTTCAGAGCAAAAGCTGAAATTACATGACCATTTTTACTAGCAGTCAGACTGCAAGAAAATATAGGACTGTCTGGTGTTACAGTCTATAAATTTGCATATTGTAGATGTTTTGAAACAGTTTCATTGAATTCTACAGCAAGGGGCTTGCAGGTGTGGCATCCTGGTTTGAGACAATCCCAGGCACAGCTACAGGTTGGGCAAAGAAGAGATTCAGAGCAGCCCTGCAGAGAAGGACTTAGGGGTGTTGGTCAATGAGAAAATGAACATGAGTCAGCTTCAGTGTGTGCTCGCAGTCCAGAAAGCCAACTGCATCCTGGGCTGCATCAAAAGGAGCGTGACCAGTGGGTTGAAGGATGTGATCCTGCCCCTCTGCTCTGCTCTCGTGAGACCTCGCTTGGATTAGTGTGTGCAGTTCTGGTGTCCTCAACATAAAAAGGACATGGAAGTGTTGGAACAAGTCCAGAGAAGGGCCGTGAGGACTATCAGGGGACTGGAGCACCTCCCGTATAAAGATAGGCTGAGAAAGTTGGGCCTGTTCAGCCTGGAGAAGAGAAGGCTGCATGGAGACCTCATAGCGGCCTTCCAGTATCTAAAGGGGGCCTACAAGGATGATGGAGAGGTACTCTTCATTAGGGACTGTAGTGGTAGGACAAGGGGTAATGAGTTCAGACTTAAACAGGGGAAGTTCAGGTTAGATAAAAGGAGGAAGTTCTTTACTGTGAGGGTGGTGAGGCCCTGGAACAGATTGCCCAGGGAAGCTGTGAATGCTCCATCCTTGGCAGTGTTCAAGGACTGGTTGGACAGAGCCTTGGACGCCATGGTCTAGTGTCAGGTGTCCCTGCCCATGGGAAGGGGGTTTAGAACTAGATGATCTTAAGGTCCTTTCCAACCCTGACCATTCTATGATTCTATGTTTCTATGATCTGTGAGATTACACGAGGAGCTTCCCCCATGTCAGACAGAGTCAGATCAAGGCAGCTCCAAGACAGACCTGCTGCTGGGCAAAGCTGAGCCCATCAGCAACCATGGGAGCACCTCTGTGACAACATATTTAAGAAAGGCATGGAACTGCAGTGCAACAGCAGCTGTGAGAGAGGAGTGAGAATATGTGGGAGCAACAACTTTGCATATGCCAAGGTGAGAGAAGGCGGCGGCTAAGGAGATGCTCTAGGTACCAGAGCAGATTGTTCTGCTGCCTGTGGAGAGAACTATGGTGATGCATTTCGTCTTGCAGCCCATGGAGATTCCCTGTGGAGTAGATATCCACCTGCAGCCTGTAAAGGACCCCATGTTGGAGCAGGTAAATGTCCCTTAAATGAAGCTGTGACCCATGAAGAGCCCATGCTGGAACACCTAGAAAGAATTGTGGCCCATGGAGAGAAGCCCACACAGAAGCAGGTTTCCTGGCAGACCTGTGACCCTATGGAGAACGCATGCTGGAGCAGTCTGTTCCTGAAGGACCTTGTGGAAAGGATCCATGCCAGAGCAGTTCCTGAAGAACTGCAGCCCAGTGGGAAGGACTGACATTGGAGAAGTTTGTCAAGGACTGTCTCCTGTGGTTGAGAAACCATGATGAACTAGGACAAAAGCATGATAAGGAAGGAGCAGCAGAGTCAAGACTGTTGCGAACTGACTGCAACTGACTCTTTTGATTGGCAATAAATGAAATTATTTATTCCCAAGTCCAGTCTGTTTTCCCCATGACAGTAATTGGTAAGTGATCTTCTGTCCTTATCTTGACCTATGAACATTTTGTCGTATTTCTTCCACTGTCCAGTTGAGGAAGAGGGGAATTATAGAGTGGCTTATTGGGCACCTGGCAGCTAGACAAATTCAACCAACACAAAATAATAAGAATTGTTTTCCTGAACTTGAGACTGTGCAAAATAGATGTCAGGCAGGAGGCAGAAAAATAACTCACGGGGAATCAGAACAAAGTCCCCAAAATGCTAAGGCCTCATCTATGCTTAAGGGTACAGGAGTGTTATTAGATGTGTGATTAAATATGATTTAGTTAACCATCTGAATCTGTCCTGATGAAATGAGGTTTAAACTTCCATAGAAATGTTGATATACAATATACATGAGTTTAACTAAAATAAAAACTGAAGACAATCCAATAAAACTTGATAGCATGGATGACAAATTTTGAAATACTGTAAAACCAGTCCTTAAACAGTGCAAGATACGGGTTTTCTTGATAAATTCCATAAGTTGTTCAGTCAAAAAAAGTCTGTGTTTATTTCTATATTTTTTCACCTTTTAAAACTTCTCATTCTTTATTACTTCTATATTCACCTGGAGTACTCTATGACTCCTGATCATTCAATCTGTCTGAGCCAGGGTAGATGTGGTAGAAATATTTGAATAAGGATATTGGAAGATCTGAATCAGACTTTCTCTTGCAGAAACACTTGTCAGTTACTGAACTGATCTATTTCCATTGTGAACTGATGCAATAAAGGATTTTAAACATATGCCATTAGAGTGCATTTTAAATGCTGTTATTTCAACAATTTTATGTACAACCCTTAAATATGTCTAACTTGCTCTGAATGCTGCTTTGCTGAACACTTGTCAAAATAAATTTACAATACAACATCTATTACCTGGTTTACCATTTTGGAATTTTGTCTATGTCTGGCGTCCTAAGTATTGATAAAACCAAAAATTTGTTAGGAAAATCTTAAATTCTAAAAGCAATTTCATGGCTTTGATCTTTGTGCATCAGTTCCTTTAACAGAGATAAGAGCCACAGTGAGGAATGGGGGTATGCTCCAATTCCAACTTCATACTGTGAAACAAATTGAGAAAAAAAGGATTTTGAGGAAATTAAGTAAAATACGTTGATCTACAGAATATATAATATTGAATGCAATGTCATATATTTCAGGTAATATATGACCTGCATTTTTTTGCTGTTCCAGGGATGGCTCACTTGCAGACCACAACAATCTGTATCACCTAGTAATAGGAAGAGTATGATTTCCTTAGGAAACAGACAGGTGAGCTCTTCACACTTTGACATCATGGAAGTAGATGCTTTAGGAATACTTCAGACAGACAGATGGGATGGATTTTATACTTTTTCAGAATTTTTTTCTGATATTTTTTGAGTAGCTTTCCTAATATGAATAGAGAAGTGCTATTTCTGATTTCTATAAAAGAAATGTATGAGTTAAATCTGGTAGTTATTACTATTTCTAGGCTGAATTTTGATCTTAGTAGTATATTGCACTGACTGTTTTGTAATTAGGTGCCATTAAAAGAGGATGTCTCTCAAAGAGTTAACAAGGATGGTGGTCAGTCTCTGTCGGATTTATTGAAAGCAAATACATTTACAAGTTCCATCATAAATCTAGGTCAAGTAATGAAATTCTCAACTTATTTTCCATAAAGCAGTTATTACATTATGCAGGCAAAACAGCATGATACATAACAGTTCAATTTCATCAGCTCTTCACACAGCAATGAAATCACAAACCAGTACTGCTTGAATTTTGATTTATTTCATTGTCATCTCTTAGCCTAGAATACATGCACACATGGAATATTATAGCAGAATATGTATTAAAATCCCTGAGAATTCTTTTATTTCTGTTGATATCCAAATATAAATTGCTAAATTTTTCTTTAAGAACAAAATCAACTATCTACATTTTTAATATTTGCTTTTGAAATGCTGAAATTAGTATTTTTAACTACAAAACAGAACTGCTTCTTGAATCTGTTAACTTTCAGTGAGTAGTTCTAAGCAAGAAATTTCCTTAGGCTTGCTAAGAGTTTGATAAAAGTTAGAAATTGTTTCCTTTTCATATCCTGAAATAATTAACTATCTAATGTAACTTTGTCCTTAAGAGGAACTTTCTGTGTGCTGCCTAAAAATCCTCCAGAATTTATAACTCTAATTCATTTTTCTTCTAATTTATTACACCTTAATTTATGTGGGAAATTTAGATTAAGTTGAGAAGTAATTTGGGGAAAAAGGAGTAGATTGTTTAAAAGGTTATGCTGTTGAAGAAACTTCTTCCCTCGTACTCAACTGTATGCCCCTAGTTACATCTATGCTGAATGTTAGGGTTAATAATAAATTTACTTTTAAGCCTGTAACTGTTGATCTTGTGTAATAAGAGCACCTTAGATCAAACCCCAAAACCTAGCCATACCTCAGATTCAGCACTATGAGAAATGTCCAGATGCAAGGATAATGATATCTACTTGGCCCTCCTTGCTGTGTATGGAATTTGTCCACGTACAAAAAGTTGCAAATGCAGTAAATCCAGCAATGGTGATTCTGCAATTTCTTGGTCTATCATTTCTAGCCTTCCACAAACTTTTATTTCTTTTTTTCTTTTACTTGTGATTAGAGCAAGTGGAGAAAGAGAAAGAAGGTCTATTCGTAAAAGGACTCTGAGGAGCAGAGTGTGGACCATTGTAGGGTTGTCCCAAAGTAATATGCAAAAATATGGATTTTGTATCTTAAATCAGATGAAGATGACCTGGGCATAGCTGTGTGCTGTATTACTCGATGAATGTTGCTCCTGAAAGGTGTTACTCACTGCTTTGTTCTGCTTAGGTGAGCAAAACAGTAAAATTTGGGCTGATGTTTATGCACCATGTGTTCATTTTTGGCATAAATTTAGTTTAATATTTCCATTGTATATATCGCTTCTGCTTTTTTTGCATTCTGTGTGCAGAGTGCCCAGAGACAAAATTGTGAAACTGAAGAATAGTAAATCAGTTTGTTGATTTTGATATAGTTTCTATCCAGAATATTTTTAGACTCTTGAATTAAGCATCTGAATATAAGTTGTATTTTTTTCTAAGTAGTTCTATGTTTGGAATGCTGGAAGAAAGCCACAATTTTCTGGATTCACAGTGTACCACTACAGATCAATATTACCCTGTTTGAATATATGTTATATCCTGGCTGACCACACAAAACAGATTGGAAGCTCTCCTGCAACTAGATTCAAGCACAGATACCCATTTATTATGTAGGTAAATATATCAAATATATCATTTGGGTTTAAATAATCATATCTTATTATATTTATTATTATTAATAATAATAATTTTCTGCCCAGGAAAGCTGAATTTGATGACTTGCTGAAGGTTTCAGGAAGCCCTAGAGAAATTACTGCTGCACTTCATGATCAGGTAGTTTGGACACACAGGATTTATGTACTGTAATAAATATGATCTGTCTATCTAGATACACTGCTGTTTACAGTTTTAATGACTAAAGGGCAGGAACGACTACTGGCCTCCCAATGTATATGATGGCATATTCTCAAGCCTGTGGTGTCCTTTCTGGACTTTCCTCTTAAGCTTTGCTATGAAAAGGATTAAAGGAGAAAAAAACATATTTCCTTGGCTAAAATTCTGCTCATTTGAAGGGGAAAATATCCAGAATTATATCCTTTCCCTACTGCCAGAGCATTATAACTCTATAGTGAAAAACTTGTGCCAAACATTTCTTCTGTTGTAAGGGTTTATAAATAGTAGGTCACGAATTAATACCAGAAAACAGAAACACAATAGTTGGTGTCAGCTCCGGACAGCATGTGTAAGCAAAATGGAGAATTTTGAAGGAGGCTAGTAGTTAGACTTGTTTTTCAGAACTCCGTAGTAGAGGAGATAAACAGAAAGTGGAGTCAGAAGGATCAGGCAAGTAATCAGGAATGAGGTTTGAGTGGAATAAAGTGGTGTCCAGGAAAGAAGCACAGACGATGTCATGGCACACTGTAACCCTCTTTCTATAGCCCCTGCTGTCAGTTCACCTCCTACTGCTGGGATTTTAGCTGCTCATGTAAGGGGTCCAGCTTTGGTGCACCGCAGCTGTGGAGCCTTGACTCAGACTGCTGAGAGAGAGCTGTGAGGCTGTCTGTACAGACAAGGTAAAAATTACTGGGACTGCTAAACTACGACTGCTAGAAGAACAAGGATTCAAGAGAGAAAACATTAACCTGGAAAGATAAAATCTTAAAGAAAAGAAATGCACAGAGGGTAGCTGGAGGCTGGTCTAGTCAGGGACAGTCAGGAACTGCCACATTGTGGTTGACTGGACAGGGCTGGCAGCACTGACAGTGTAGGAGGAAGGCAAAAACTCTGGTGGCTCTTTGGAACCACGGCCACCAACCCTTCCCTCCTCACCAACAGCTGCCCAAATGGCAAAGCATCTCCAGGAGCCCTACTGGAGTGGGCACACCAGTGCTTAATGTCCTAGTTCACTAAATGCTAGTTGTCTTTTTTGTACATTGGCCAATAAATAATTGCTTTGTCCTTACGAGTTATCTGTGAGTTGCTTGCAGAGTCTTTTTGTGCCAGGCTAATGATGCCCAAACGAAATGACTATAAAAATATTTTGTAGAGGTTAAGAGGTGAGTTTATTATGCTGGGAAGCCGAGATGTACATTTAAGAAAGTAGCAGCTTAATAGGAAAGGAACATGATCTTGGAAGAAATGATTTACATAAAAAAAACAAACAAAAAACCCACCACCATCTAGCAGGAGGTACAGTAAGTGTCCCTGGGACGGATGAAGAATCCTTTGCTGTAACCATACATCTAGAAGAGCTCTGATGCTCAGAGCTATCTGACATTAAATCATGTCAACCAGAAGCAAACACCAACTGAAAACAAAATCATTAATGTTTTTAATTAGGTTGTCTTGAATTCTCATCTTCATTCTGAAAGCAGAGGGGATTATTCCAGTAAAAATCACAGCCAGCTTCTGTAACAAGGAAACTGGCTGTCCTCGAACTGAATTGGGCCCTAAATTTGTTGCTTGGCAAGAGCAGGGAAGTGTTTTGCTCTGGTGTCTGACTCCACTGGCAGTGGTGATTGTTAATCACGCAACCCATTACAATGCACTGTACAAGGATGAATCTCAAAAACATCTTATTGCCGAGCTAAAGGCTATAAAGTGCAGTCTTTTCTAAACCAGATTGGTGCTCTGTTGTGTTCAATGGTAGTTGTGGTAGTCCATGATTACTCACAAATGGTGACTAGAGACTGTGGCTGAGAACCCCTAGTGTGAGTTCAAGAAGGGGAAGACCTCAGAGCTCATGTTTTGAAGCAATATTTAGGCTAGCTTAACACTGAGCAATAAAATGAAGACAATAACATAGAAAATGAAGGCTAAAAATGTTTAATTACTTTACCCTGATCACACTGCTCCCTTCCAAGCTGGCAAGTAGGAATTGGAACTTGCCAAATGTGTTTTATTTTTAAATCTTTTATCCACTGGCAAAACTGCATATTGCATCAGACCTCTTGAATGTGTTTCGCAATTTTGTAAGTTTTCCAGCCTGCACATACTTATGTGTTCATGCACATACAGTTAAAGAACTAATGCATGCAGGGGCAGCTCTGAATTTGGGTTTCGTAGGGGTCCACCTCCCACTGAACTCTAGGTAAAATCTCTCTGTGTCATGCTTCCCCCTTAACTGAGCTCAGCAGCAGTAGCAGCAGCAACTAGCACCAAGCTCAGCACAGCAGCCTACTGGATGAAGTACTCTACACCCATGTAGTAACCCTTGGAAGGAAGAAAGCCTCCCCCACTCCCCAGCACCTTCCAGGTGAAAGCTCAGGAGCCACTCACATGTACAGTGTTTTTGTGAGTGTGCTGAATGCTCCCTTTAAACACTGCTCTAGAGTCCCATTTAATGTGTAGCAAAGCATGTGAATATCAGTAATGTTGAAATATTGACAATAACAAGTAAATGAAGAAGTAGTTTAGTCTCATAGACCTCAAAATCTGGTAGTGGAATCATAGCCCTGGCGCAGCATAATCTAACTCCCTTTTGTCTGGGAGATGGACATCACTGCAGCTGTCATTTACACTGCCCATTTCCTGTGATACTTTCTAGCACACAAACAACTCAGCTAGCAAATAAGCCTAATATTTTTTGTATATTAGCATTCTACTGACTGTGACTGATCTAAATTTGGGTATTGATTAGTAAACAATGTCTGGCAGTAACTGACAGCTGGTAGCTCAATGGAGTGTTATCTTATTCACATAATTCATGACTTTCAGTTACATTTTTCAATTTTTATATTCAATGGGAAATAAATAGGAACTATAACTGTTTGTCCAAGAGTAAGGTATTTGAATCCCTTTTTTGGGGTGGCACAGATGAATGTCACTTTATCACTGAAGAGGCTAAGCTAACTTTCGAGAAGGATTTGTGTCACAAACTGTCAGTTGCATGCATCTCTGAATGTTCACTTTCACACAGTGCTTCATTCTTCTGTATTAATGTCATTACTGAAATGTGCTTTCATCATCACTGTGCCCTAGCTTGACAGCAGAGGAAGTAAGAATTGTCACAGGCTCTCAGACTGTAAGATAAAAATAAAACCAATGTACTAATGTACGTAGGAAGGTGAGTTCAATTAGTTAAGCATATTTAAATTTTTCTTAAAAAGCTAATTATTTATAAACAGTATTTGGCTCAAAAAATGATCCTACAAAATTAATCATTCCCAGCTTTAAATATTTGGAAACTGCAAATCAAGATTAACAAATGGAGCTTCGTGATAAAAAGCACAGACGTGTTTTGGAGGCATATAATTTTCAGATAAAAAAGGAAATCAGACAGGGAGCTATGATTTTGATTTTAATTTAAAATTATTCTAAATATTTATGTATGTGTATATGTGTACACACATACAACTATATGTGGATGCATGCATATACAGTATAATTTTGACATTTGTTTGATTTTTTTTATCTTAGATTTTGATACAATTCCTTTGCATATTCCCGCAAATGGCCAATGTATGTTGCAATCACATCACTGCTGTATCAGATTTGTTTTTCAAATACTCAATGCGCTCAATCATAGTTATCTTAAAGACCACATATATTTTCATTACCTGTCAGACTGTCTGTGACCTGTAGGAGCAGTGTGATCAACAGAATCCAAGGATAATGCATTCCTATGCATTCCATATCATATTAACCACTCTAAGACTGTATTTTCCTAGCTACTAATGACCTATCCGTTTCAGTCAGATTTGATGACTCTTCCTTTTTATAGTGAAGAGAAATATTGGACAACACTCGTCATTAGCAAATGAAATAGGGGAATGAATGACCGGGAGTACAGGACAAAATACTCAGATATCAATCATTATTTCTTTAACCTTGTACAAGATAGGATTTCCTAGATATAAAGGAAAGTGATTCTTAATGAAGCCTAGTTTATAGAGACTGAAATGCAACTCAGTGCATGCCAGTGCTCATTTACCTATTGGGTTCATTCTGCCCTATTTGGTTGTCTGTTTAGGCTGTCATTAACTCTTTCATACTCACCAAACTATGGAGAAAGTCTTAAAAGTTTAAGATAAGTTTAAATGTCCAAAGCAAAATACTTAGGCTTTAGATAGTTTAAGGAAGATAAAATAAATTCATATTTTCTGACTATTACTTGTGTGATTAGAAGAGACAGTACTATTACTTGTAGTGTGGTTCAGAATCAGTAAATTTACAAATTAAACCCAAATGTTATAATTTTTGGAAGTGAAAAGAGTTTTCTTTCAAAGTCTTTTTTTGGCAAAGTTTTCATCTTAATAAATCCTCTTATTTTTTTCGCCATTTTCTGTTCTGGGAAAAAGAAAATGGTTCCCGAGATGGATTAAAAAAAACCCCACAAAAACAAAACCAAAAGAAACCAACAAACTCTCCTGATGATAATGAAAGTCTTCTATAAGTTAAGCATATTAAGCTAGAAACTGTAATTTTATAATAGACACTTTAATGCGACGACTATTGGATGAAAAACGTCTACTATTGTAGTGGCTAAATCACTGACACTGTCAAAACAGCAGAGCTACCTTCTGGCCACTGTTGCCACTGTGATAATTCTGAAGCATATCAAAGATGGTAAAGTGTTCAGTCTCTTATCACGCATTGAAAACAGGAATTAAAAGTCAAGAGAAACCATTATTTTATTTCTCAGTAATTCGTTCTTCATTATACTAAAGTCCACTGTTGACCTTAGATACACATAGAAAACTATAATTTCTGAGAGCTCTGACATGTTTTTTCATTTCCCACTGGTGCAGTGTAAGAGGTTATTGACCTAGCTGTCTTTCCTAATGTTGTGGTTTAAGCTTAGTCGTAAATTAGACAAAGCATGTAGCCTGCTTGTTTTCCCCCCACAACCTGTCC
>WYDI02018116.1:31602-59512 GCA_009867235.2 Psittacus erithacus
CATTCTAAGCAGTAGCTACAAACATCGGCGTTATCACCGCTGTTCCCAGACCAAAAAATCAAAAACACAGCACTGCATCAGCTACTAAGAAGGAGAAAAATGACTGCTGCTGCTGAACCCAGGACACCTAAGCAGGCAGTATATCTGTTTCTCACTGCTGCAGTTCATAACCTGGCACATGAATTCAAATGATCACTGATTGCAATTATCATCTTAGTCTGAGAACTGCAATGCCACGTAATAGACACATTGCCTATTCTGTGTCCCTGCAGTAGGGTAACAAACAGTTGAGTATTGTAACCTCTTAATAAATCACAACATAAATACAAAGGTAGCATGTCAAACCCTTGGCAGATATCTCATTTTTTGGGGAAAAAACAACCAAAAAAACCCCAAGCCATACCAAAGCAATAAAATGGCATGCTTTTATTTTTTTTAAATAGAAGGATGACATAAATTAATTTCATATTATTCATATTGTAGGAAAATAAAACAGGTGGTAATAAATGCTGGAATAACTTCAGGAAGCTGATGAGAAAGATCATTCCCTAGTTCAAACAATTTAAGTCTGCAAGTCATACAATTTTCTCATGTCTTGATAAATCCTAGAAATAAGGGTTAGATTTGATGAATACCTTGGTAAATTCACAGGGAATGGGCTTACTCTTTCCAAAAGAGAATAGTTTGAAAATTTTGATTTGCAGAATGCCTGGAAACTTGCACTTTTCAATCCCATTCAGACTAAAGGAAATTTCAAAGATATTTGAATTTTCTGTGAAATAGAAAATTTCATTCTGACTTGTTAAAAGCTGCACTTAATGTGCTGAAAATCAAGATATGTTTTCAGTTATTACAGTTGTGGAAATCACATAAACTTTTAAAAGTAAAAGTCTGTGCCCACAAGTCTTCCACTCTACCCATACCACAACTTAAAATCTATCTTCAGCAGCACCTTTTCCAGGTATAATGTCAGTAAAGCAGGACTGTCTTGCCATTTTCTTGAAGCTGTATGCAATAACGTTCATTAAAACCAAAAGGAACAAAGAGGTGACTTTATGAAAGATATATTTCAGAAGACAGACACAGGAAGCCTGGAAAGATGATGAGGACTTAATAGGAATAAAACCTCTATCCTCTATTTAATTATCGTTATTGTCTATTTGAAAATAACTTCAGTTGAGCAAAAGGACAAAACTACATTATTCACCTTCCTGTTTTAGAAGGGTCTGTTATTTTGGTTATTAATTACTGTTGGTATAATAAACATGCCTGGAAGAAGCACCTCAAATAAATGATCAGACACCTAGAAAAAAAAATTGACCTGTTTAAATATCAAGAAATTGCACATTTAATTAGGGAGCTTGTTATTTCTCACAAGGAAGATTATTAGATGACAGCATTCATATTTTAATTAGGCGAGAATACCTTTGCACTCTTCCACAGGCAGAGTGGGGAATTTGTCATGCAAGTTGATGCTCTTTGTGGACTGTTCTGCTCTGACGTTAGGCCCAGACTTTCCAAGGCAAAACTTCACTGAAATTGATAGCATAGATACTTGAATAACCCAGGGAACCTTGGACACTTTCTTTGACATGAAAATGCATAGAAGAGTATCAAAGGCTCTCTTCTAGTTGAGGGAAGGTTTAGTGATGACTTAAGAGACTTCATTTTGCCCATAAACCTAATTTGTCTTCAGATCTGTCCAGTTTCCATACTCCTTTGATCTTCTATTTTTATAATTTCAACTAGCAAGCTGTTGCCATTCAGAAGACTAATTCAGCACCCATTCCTGGTCACTTTTGTTCCTCACAGTTTTTGTTGTCTTTGACTCCAGCAGAATGAAATGTCTGCAGACTTCCTTCACCTCCACAGCAACATCTGTTCACTCTTATTCTTTAGTCTCTCTGTCTCAGCTTCTGAGCATTGTGTCTGTATTCTTCTATTTAAGCACCTAACAAGCCTTGTAGCCATTTATTTCTTGTAACACTCTTTGATAGGTTTCACTTTGAAGACTTTAACTTCACTTTGGCTTTTCAACATGAAATTGAATGTTCCACTCAGACTTTAACACATCAGGCAGCTTTGATACCAATGTTCATTATCTGTTGCATTCATCAATCAAGATTTCTTGTTTAAAATATATATAAAAAAAAAGAAAAAACCCCCCATCACATTATCTTGATGGCAGTGGTTACAGTATCCTAGCAACAGCTTCTTTTACGGTAAGTTGTTTTTCAAAGGGCTAGTGCCCAGAATACTTCAAATAGACTTAATTCTCCATATAGTTTCTCTAACTTCATAACTCTTTTCTTTTTAATGCAAAATGTCCTTGATAGGGCTATTTTAACAAATAAAATGTCATACAACCTAAGGCTTTATAATTTTTATTTTTAAGTCTCCATTTTTATAGTAATGTAGCAACAAGGAAAAATGGAAGTTCTTCTCTTAGAAAACTCACCATAGACAATTGATGAAGATTTTTCAACAGAAATTATTTTCACAGGATATCTGTTTTCTCTTGATGTTCGTCTTTCCCCCTCCCCCTACTTCCCTGCTAAAATGCATTAATTTTTTTTTTTTAATGATTTTTTTTTTTTTTTTTTTTTAAGCTCTTAAAATCTTTTGGTGCTCCTCAAGTAGAGCTGTGTGTCTCTCCTGGGCACTCTTTCTCTACTCCAGGGTCCTTCCTTTCTGCCCAGGGGCACAGCTTACGACAGGGCATGCACCGGGTAAGAGTCTGGGTGCCTGATTCCTGAGTTTGGACACCATTCCTCTACCTGTGGTATGCTGGCACCTAACTGACAGATGACTGAATCAATAATTAGATCTAACCCTCTTCTGACAAGCTAAGGAGGCAGGGCAGCAGGGTGGAGGAATACCACTGTCAATGAGGAGACAGTGAAGGGAAATAGAGAGGTGGAAAGTAATCAGGAAAAAAATCTGTTCTTATTCTTCAGACTTAGGAAAAGCATTAATAAAATCACATTAATACTGTATTAAGATCCTTCTTGTAATTGTACATTCTTTGTATCACATGGATTCCCTTCTACCTTTTGGTTCTGTAAAATGTGGAAAATTGCCACCTCTATCAAGACTTTAAATAACTTGTGTTGTTTAAAGTTATCACGGGATGCTACTTCAAATTTTAGTTAGCTATGAGTTTTAAATCTTTGTTCAGTCCATTTTAGTCTCACAGAATGGCAGAAATCTAATCAGACTAGACTTTGAGCCTTATTTGAATGTTTCAGAGATAAAAGGAGATAGATATGACATATGTCCCAAAATGCATCAACGGCCAGTTTTACAACTATGTCTTTGCCTTTTTTTCTGTGTGGTTAATTTTTTGAGGTCTCTTCTGTGAGCAAATAAACTGGGTTGGATTTTTTTTTTCCTTTTTTTTTTTTTTTTCTTTTTCTGTGTTTGTGTGTTATCAGCACTGTTTCTCCTATAATACTGATTTTGCCAGCATTAGAATTTGATTGTTTACCTGTGGAATGTGTCAGCTAACTTGTATAGATAGCTTCAGAGAAGAACAATGAGAGAAACCCATTGCACTTGTCATTGAGGAGGTAAGAAGACAGAGACCTTCTGACAATGCCCCAATGACTCCCTGTGGCAGATCACAGAAATACAGATTTCCAACAAAGAGCTAGAAATGATGGTAAGGGTTAATGCAGTGGAATCTTTTAAATACTTTAAACATCTTAACTCATTTTCACAGTGTTCGTATGGTTTCTCACATTTTCCTCCGATTTTGCCCTCCTTTGATCATTAGTCTGTGATGCTCCTTGGGGATATTGTAATATTCTAGCTGTCTCTACACTGTGGAGGATATACTGGGAAAATGGAGAGCTGCTGGGAGATGTTAAGAAACAGTTCAAAGCCTCACAGGTTTTACGGTCAAAAGAGACTAGTATGATCGTTTACTCTGACCTCTCCCATAAAACAGCCCTGTAAGCTTTAAGCCTGTTTTTCATCTGTCTGAAAGCCCTATGAGAGAACACTGCTAGTACCAAACATCTGCTGCAACCAACCTTAAGAGAATTGCACATATCTTAGTGAGGTTTAGTGAGAAGCTGTTGGTATGACTGAGAATAGGCAGTTGTGGCTGTACTGCAGAAAGTGCACCATTTATGTTCCAGCTACCTCCATTTCCTTTAAACTTTATTCCCTTAGTTTTAAAAGGTTCATGTGTCAACATTCTCCACACCTTGGAAAGAAAGAAGAAAATACTAGACAACTTACTCTTATATACACATAAATATTTCTTCTGCAATGGACTGTAATAGAAGTTTTCACTGGGATATCTTATTCAAAACATTTCATATCTTGTTTCTGGCTGGATGTGATAGCATTTTACAGAAACAAAGAACAAAATAACAACCCTAACCAAAACCACAAATCCCCTCTTAACTGTGCTAGGAAGGCGAGAGAGTCTGAAGATAAATGAAGGTTTATGAATCTTGCAAAAGGTCTGTGAATCTCTTTCTATAGTGCTTAAGGGATTATAGTTCTGGTTTCTAACACTGGCCCATATCTCACGGCCCTTTATCCAAAGACCCCACATGCTGAGCTTACACATATAATGAATAATCAGTGGCAGGGTTAAATTATGCACCACTCAGTGCAGATTCCCCAGGTTCTTTTTGGTGGAATTTTATTGTGATTGGCAACATTAGCGGAGCAGAGAGTGCATCTGCTGGCATACATGACTGCAACACCTGCTTTCTCAGGACTTGTCCCTAACTGCATCAATGGCCATACCAGTTGTCTGAGAAGCAGCATGATAACATTTTACTCACATAAGTGTGGGGCCCCTGGAAACATAACATGTTTTTGCTACCAAATCAAAGTTAATCCCAGGTCAAGACCACAATAAAAACCAACCAAAAAAACCCAAAACCAAAAATATAAAAAAACCCAACCCAACCCCAAACAAAACAAACCACAAAAAAACCCCCCAAAAAACAAAACAACCAACCACCAACCCACTATTGTTTTGTTTTGTTTGTTTGTTTGTTTTGTTTTGTTTTGTTTTGTTTGTTTGTTTTGTTGTTTTTTTTTTCTTGAGTTCTACTGATGAGGAATGACAAAGCTTTGCAGGTCTTAAAAGATAGTTTAGCTATGAAGTGTGTGTTAAATTAAGAGTTTGAAAATCACAGTTTCCTAAATACAGGAACAATGCTCACCTCTGTGTTTTCTGTGATAGCAGTACTCTTGGAATTAAGAAAATACCCTCCTGAGGTCATGAGTGATAAGAGACAAATGCCTGGAAACAAAGAAGGAGATAATAGAAGCAGAGAAATAATTAAAACTACTATGACGGTATAAAATGTATGCTTCTGCTCAGTGGTAAAAATAAACAAAGAACAAATTAGTTAGCATTTACATGATATTCTTAGTTAAAAGGAAGTTAAAGGAACTATTGTCTCTGCCTACAAATATTTCATTTTTCAGATGGTTACCTTGCTATTCCCTGCCTTTCATCCATGTGGGAATAGAGTAAATGAGAAAGTAAATGAAAAGCAATATAATGAAAGCTAAAAAAAATTTTGCCACCAACCATTACTCTAGTTCACATAGTGTATTGTTTTTATAGTCAGAAAACTCAAGATTTTTATTCTGAAAAGAAAGTGACACATTTAATTTGTTACTGTGCCAGCAGTTGTTTGGAGAAATGAAAAACTACACAGGACTGAGCCATCCTTGATCTGATATGAAAATCACCAAAAAAGGTGTGATTTAGTTACTTCTATAATCTCTACTGCTTTTCAGAGCAGCCAATCCCTCCTGCTGTAGCCAATGTGAAATCTAGATGTTGCTAAGGATGAGATGCTGTAGAAAATAGAATGCAACTAACAGAGACATACACAATGTGAACAAGTAATTTTGTTTTATAGTTTATAGCTGCTTGGCAAGCAAAAAACTAGGTCAAGTCCCAGAAAATCTTGTCCAAACAATTCCTAGGTCTCAGCTAAGTGGAAAAATGGTCAGACTGTCTCACTATTTATTTAGGTATGCCAATAAACTTGGATTTTGCTATACTCCTACAAAATGTTCTGACTCCAAGTAGTTTGATCCTAAAACCTCTTGGCTGAGGCGTCAGTAATGACTGGCAAAAATAAATCTTGCTATACAAAATATAAGGTTGGACTACAATGAGCATAAACTTCCAATGTGTAGGAATAAAATAAATGCCTTCAAAATAAAAACTATCTGAATGTTCACACTGATACACTGTGAGAGAAGTATGGAATGCTTCTCCACACAGCACAGAATGGAAGTGCTAAAAATGTTTGGGTTTTTTTCGTGGTGGACAAATGGCCCTCAAAAGTTAAGTTATCTTTGGAAAGTTTGCTTCAAAGAATTGAACATACTGTTGCTTTCATGCTTAAGGGAATGTATTTTGCAACAGGACCCTACTGGCAACCACTTTTATGTAACTGTGTTCTGAAAAAGTTGCATATTAGGACATAAATACATTGCTAATAAACAACAATGTAGTGAATGTTTTGTATGCACATAAAAGGAACAAAATTACACACGAGGAAGAAAATAAATCTAAACTGAGTATTTTCAAATTTAATCAGGTGATTGTGTTTAGGCGCATCAAAATGAATGAGTTTAGCAGCCAGAATACAGAACTGAGAATCAATATTCCTAGGTTTTATTCTCTGCCACTTACTTGTCATGTGGCTGGGCAAATCATTTGAGATCTTTGTGCCTAAGGTTGTTCATCTTGCAAATGAGACATTTACATGATTTATGAGGATGTTGTTAAGGCTTAACTCACAGAACATTTGCAAAGGTATAGACCAAGAGGTACTAGAAATGTTGGATGTAATGACAGTAATAAGTTGCCATGGCCAGCTGTAAACATTTCTTCATCTTAATGATGGGGCCAAATTGTGATTGTTAAGCATGTCTTTATGCTTCCAAAGGTAGAAAACTATGTCACAGGTTTTTCTCTGTATAAAACCAACTTCCTGAATTGTATAAAGGAGGATATTTTTGTAATCTCAAGTGCCCTGTGGGACTGCACATGCTATTTTTTTGTATCTTTTTCAGAAATCCTGCATGAAGGAACAGTACCCAGGAGGAGTACCAAGGAGCTGAAAAGAAAAGAAAGAAAAAATAAAAAAGGCAAATCTATACTGCAAGTTATTGTAGCAAAAATCCCTCTACTTTATATAACTAAAGGAAGAAAATAGGTTCCTTAATTAGGATGATTTATGATGAAGCTATAATTTGAGTAAATGAGAAGAATAGCCTCGATGGCAGAAGATAAGTTGTTTTGGTAAGAACAAATGGTTGTGTCCCCATTAAGAGTAACCTCACTTTTTTTGATTGATAGATTAAGGAGGAACTTGCTGGAGAATCTCAGGTGAGCCACTGGATCACTGTGTACTTGGCAGGGAGATACATAATTGTCCTGTCCTGTGCAGAGCATCTTTATGGACAAATGTGTCATTTATTGTTAGGACCTGGCAAGTAGTTCAGAAAACAAAGTATGTGCTGCTTTAACTTACCAGATAGTGAATGTCCAGTGAAGTAGAACTTGTGTAAGGAAAAGCATCTCCAAAGAGTTATTTGAAAAGCCACCAGGGATTCTACCAGCTGGCATGGACCAAGTTCATAGCTCCTGTCTGTGAGGTGGGAGGAGATAACCTTATTTAAATAGGTAGAACGACTGAGAAAGGAATTAATACTTTCTAGATAATTGGTGAAAAATTACAGATAGGAATAGGAAGAAAGGTACAGTTTCAAAACTGTTTAAGTGGAAAAGCCCCTTAAGTATTTGTTGCAGGACCCTACAAAGTACCTTACAGGTAAACCTACATTAACATTGAAGAGTTTCATGGCAGAAATCATAAGCTGTATTAAAATTCTATCCTCCAGAAAGTACATAAGTTGCCCATTCTCTTTTAAAGAAATACCTCATTGATTCTGCCAATATATTTACAGTTAGTGGAATTTTGTCTTGTTTCCATTGGAAGGAAAGTGTCATTTGCCAAGAAAGTAATTTTCAGATATCAGAATGCTTATGACCTGAGAGATTACTTAATTTAAAAGCATTCATGTACTGTACTTAAATAAGTCACATTTTTCTAGGTATATCTTTAACAGATTTGTTCATTAAAGCTGCCTATATTTCTTCTTCTGAGAGTTCATTATGTAGGTGAATAGTTATGTTATCAGTAGTAGCTGGTAAATTTATTGGAATTAGTGATTACTGGCGATGTAAAGAGTTGATTAACAAACCATGTCACTGAACATTTGAGATATTCCTTTTCTTTGGCTGGTCAGAATATGTGACTAAAATTCCTTAAACACTATGTAATCTTTCAAGAAATTATATTTAAAGTCTTTAAACTGTCTTTCAGATAGAAGGTTAAAAGATCTGCCAAAGCCCTGACAATCTGGATGTCACAAGTTGTAACACTTATTACTTCCTTTATTTTGCTACTTTCATCCCTCTTACTATGACATAAAGTGACAGAAATCAGGTGACACAGGCTGACTTTACAAATTTTTCTGAAGATCCAAAAAAGCAGTCTGAACCAGATGCAGAGTTCTGCTGCAGAGGGACTACGGTAATACGCAGTGGGGATCACTTACGCCATAGAAATTGCTCCCAAAGTGTAGCTGGTGAGAACTTGGTTTTGACAGAGGTGAACTTTAAAGATTAAGGGCAATCAAATTGTAAAGTAGTACTTGTAATATAGCTCAAGAGAATGGATGCAAAAGAAGTATAATGCCAAAATACTGGATAAGGTGCATTTGGTGGCTCATGTAGAAAAAAGAGCTTAAAAAAAGAGAAGACACCGAGCAACACTGAAGGGAATACATTTTGAACTGCATAGTAAATGATATCAAAAAGCCTATGTTAAATAAATAATTAAAAAGATATGTTAAAGGAATAAAAAAGGGACAACTCATGTTCTGATAATACTGATGCAAAATATGTCTGCACTTTACATCATGTAAAGAAACATGAAGGTGCATGTGTCAGAAGTTGAAGGGCTAGTGCAGGTACAATGGGGATTTAACCTCCTGATTTGGTAAGAACTTCCTTTCACACAGATAATTTTTCCTTTGGAATACATATGTCCTGTTGCTTCTCCTTGTTCTTGGTCCTGGTTTTGGGTTGAATGTGCTACAGTGTGTTGTAGATAGACAGCAATTTTAGGGTAAAAATAAAATGTATGTTGTGTAATGTTTTTTTATGTAAGTCACAGATATAATAATCCAGTAAGTGGTGTAAAATCTTTATGGCTAAAGCCTTTTTTTATTAAAATAGCTAAGAATCTTTTCTGCAAAGTAATGATTTTTGAAATTGTGTTTAAATTTTTAGCTTTCTTAATAGAAAAACCTCCAGGAGAAGTGATTACTTGCTTTACATGTTCTAAAATCATCGTACTAACATATCCCTCAATCTCAGACAAAACGTTTTCATAAATAATATACACAACACATATTTGGCTTAGAAATCACCTTTTAAAATTCCGTTAGTTATTCACCACTCATTGGAGAAAATTGTGTCTCTTTGAGTAGATGTTTGAAGCCGGCAGGCAGGGGGTTTCGTTGGTTTCTGTTAAACATAAAGTACAGTCAAAATATGCTTTCGTTTGTGTACTTTTCCTTGGTTTTGGTGTATGATGCCAGGGAATAATTTTTAAGCTTAGATAAGAGATAAATATTTGTTTCTTATTATCACACATTACATTACATTTTTTTTTGTTGTCTTGGGGAAAATAAAAGAACAATCACATACAATTTTTGCCATCCTCTAATCCTTCCTATATTCACGTAGGTATGTGATCTCATTAAAAAATAGTACTACCCATGGAAGTAAAGAGACTCCTGTATGAAGGTTACACCCTCCTTCATATATGAAACTTACCTAGTAATTAACAACACTACTTTGCCAAGCTTTTGAAAAGCATGTTGATTTTGTTTAAATAAACAAAAGCTATCATTAGATGTAAAATGTAGATTTTTAAGCTGGATATTCAGCTTAGCCAAGTAAATGGCTCTGCCTCTTTCAAAAGATACGGTATTTTTTAACTCATTTTATTACAAGTGCATTTACAATCTCAAAACTTCTTTTGCCTTTACATTATATAATGAAATACGGTGGAGGCCGTAATATATAATGGACTTATAATTGGCACAGATTAAGATCAAGAATGTGGTCAGCTGTCTCAGTTGCTAGGCAGTAGCTTGTTAAGCCATGGCAATACAAGTGCATTTGATCATATGATCTACCCATAATATTTGCCAAGAATATGCAGCAAAAATTCTACAATGAGTAGATAAAACCTTAACTGAATAAACACTGCACTTGTGGGGTTATTTTAACACTTTAAAAATCACTGTTGAATAATTATTAACATGATTCTTAAATATATTTTGTTTCTGTAATATGGCAAATTCATATACAGTTTATTACAGCTTCACCATCATAAAGTGCTGAATTTTTCTTCAATAAAACTGAACTGCTTTCTCACCGCTTTAAGCTTGCTTAAAGAACAGATGAATGTCCTTTTATTAAATGTGTGATCAAATCTGCTTAAGTCTGTTTCTCTGATTCTTCCTTTTGTGTGAAAGTTGATGACGGATAAGTGGCTAACAGTGAAAAGTGGTCATAGTACACATTTTAATCACATTTGCTATTCAGTGTGAAATTTGTCTCATTGTAATGTCAGGGAAGATCCTCATGTGAGTTTACATATGTGGCATAAATCTGACCCCTGTGTAACCTGGGTGCTATAGCATAAATAAACATAGCCTACAACTTGCAGAGTGCATTTTTGTTAAGGGAAGAACAAAAACTGTTGAGCTCTTGAATGAAGATAATTTCCCAGGAATGCTTTTTAAATCTAAAGCTGCCACTGAGAGTCACCTGAAAAAAAAAAATGAAATTCTTAAAATACGTGCTAGAATTATTGTCTTCCTGGTTAAGGGGAAGAGGATAAAGGAATTCAAAGCAAGTTATTAAGTAATAGCCATATGGAAAGGTTTCTGCACTTCAGAAATCACATAGAAACAAAGATTATCTTAGCACCAGCAGTTCCAGATGATTAAGTTGGGCATAACTTGCATCAGGAGGTACAAAGGTATTGAAGAACAACAGGCACAGTGTGTATAGATTAAATGACAGCATTCTTCTAGGTTCAGACTTTATAAAAGTTTGAGCATAGGAAGTGTACTTTTGAACTGGTGTCTGCATAGCCCCCTCTGCAGGTATGTTCCATTTAGGTGGCACATGCCACGCGGCTGATTTTGATAGAGGTAGATGGGTATATCTACAATGACAATTACTTTCACTAGGGAGCAAATGAAAGCGCTGAACCCTTCTCCATCCATGCTGCTTAATTGTCAGCTTGCTTCCAGATTGTCATCCAGTTCACTACAATTAGCTTTCTGCCAGACAAGGGGTAGTCATGTTTCTCCATTTCCTCTTCAAAAAAACCCCCAACAAAAACAATAACAAAGAACCTAGCACAGAATCAGCACTAGCTTAAGCTGTGCCTTCCTTACGTAGTGCTGCTATACTACCCCTGTAACACATCCTAGAGCACTCAGCATGTGTATTGTTTTGTGCTACCAAGGCACAGTCGTGGTGGCCTGCAACGCACTTTTCATGTTGCATCAAGCTCTATGAACTGGAAAAGCATAGGAAAAAATTATATACTTCTCTTCCAGGAATGAGCATGTCTTCTGGATTTCTTCCTTCCTTTCAGATGGTTTTTCCTTTAGCTAATCTAGCTTTTCCTTTAGTAAATCCATTACAGATATATTCTGAAAATATTTATTCTCATTCTCTGTAGAACTCTGGTCAAAGACCTTGACAACTAAATCAAAAATACTGGCTTTACCTGAAGCTCAATCTACCTTCTTAAGATGATGTTGTGGGTCAACACTGGTAGGCAGCTAAGCCCTACACAGCCACTTGCGCATTCCCCCATAGAGGGATGAGGGAGAGAATCTTAATGGTAAAAGTGAGAAAACTCATGGGTTGAGATAGACAGTTAAATAGGAAATCAAAACCTCTGTGCTTAAGCAAAGCAAAATAAGAAATTAATTTGTTACTTCCCAGGTTTTTAACAGCAATGACAGGTATTTAGCCATTTTTCAGGAAAGCATAGCAATTTTTGAGGAAACAAAAGTGAAAAGCTTATTGAGGAAAATATTATGGCATGGTCCTAGTTGACCTTGTTAGGTATTGCCATGGTTTAACCAGCCAGCAACTGAGTACTATGCAGCCAGGACAGGTACACTTTTCTGTAATGATAATCTATGGTCAAAGAGAATATTATAACCTTGATGATAAATTCTTGAAGGGATTTCATCAGGATGAGGCTAAGGCACAGATTATATAAGACAAATAACAATGTGAAAACATGCTGAGAGCAGTAAGAAAAAATTCTCCCTGCAAAGTGCAGGGGTTAATGAGTGCCTATATTTTCCCGACTTCGGCTGGCTTCTTGAGCTGTTATGAAAACTGCTATGTTCAATTGCTGCTAGTCTTTTGCATCCATTCCAGCCTAAAGCAGGCAAGATCAAACTTATTCTGAAAAGATGTAGGAACACAGGAAAAGAACAATAACACAGAGTTTGAAAATCAGACTGAATTGCAAAAGTTCTGTTTTAGCTGATAGTCCAAGCTGACAAATTATCATCTGAGATTCTTAAATGAGAATGAGCAAAACACTAGAGGAAGCATTCAGGTGTGTAAACACTGCCTGTATCCTGCCTGACCCCTAGCTGCCGTCCCTGAAGAGCAGGGGTCTTCCTGCAGATCTCTGCTGCACCTTCTATCCCCTTGGGGAACTACACACCTGAGTGTTTCACATGCCTCAGTGCACGCTAAATGCATGTTGCTACGTATTTATACAGATGAATCTCTGCCCAGGAGACACAGTTTAGGGTAAGACTATCTTGACAGTAAAATAAGTAATTTAAAGTGACTTTTCTACCTGTGATTTATGGGTCTGATGTTTCACTTAAACTTACTTTTTTAAAAAAAGTGATCACCGGTTGGCCTACATCCATATGAGTTGAGACTCCATCCATTACCATATAGAAAAACTTATTCGCTTGAATTATTGTTGCATTTTTGTTATTATATTTTCTATATCTATCAGCCAATAAAGGCTGCACTGACTTCAATTAATTATTCAACACATATATAGAAAGCAGTGGTTATTTGTTGATCATTCTTATTCTCAGTAATCTCTCAGGATTTAGCATTTGAAAAGACTGATTCAGTTGCCTGAACTCAGGTGCTTTGTGCCATTAAACACAATCTAGAATATCTTACTTAGCCTTTAGCTGCAAAAGGTAGCATGTGTCTTGTCATATCTGCTAGTTACTGATGAATATTTTGAATACCTTATCTTGTAAGTTCTAATTGTTCCTTGGAGATCTGTGCACAGAAGCAGCATATGGCCATAGGATTTTTTCTCTGTGGCACTGCCACAAAGATTACAATCTCTTCATAAGGCAAGGCACGCCCAATGCACAATCTTCTTGAAATCTTTGTGAGATTTCAGAAGGATCAATAAAGGGCAAGCTGTATGCAAGTTGTGTAATTCCTTCCCATTTAAAAATATACACACTCATGTATATGCCTTCCAAAAATGTCTTCAAAGGACAAAGCCTCAGGGTGGCCAAAGAGTCTGGGAAATCGCTTTTAACACATTATGATGGTTACTCTTCTTTCACAGTACATTATGCAGGAAAGACCTCAAAAAAAAAAAAAAAAAAGAAAAGTTATTCTTTTGTCTTCTCCCCGACGTTCCACTGCACATAGAGTTCTTTTGCCTGATTATAGTTATGGGTGGGACAAGTGGATATATGTTCATTTCAGAAATAAAATTTTGATAGCAAAGTAAATTTATCACTTGTATCATAGAATAAATAATTTAGAATCATGTTTCAATGACCTCTGTTTTACTAGTCTAGCAAGTTTGATCAGTTTTATAGTCAAAAAAGCTTTCAAAATTAAGCTTAATGGCAAGATCTCATAGCAACATTATGGTGTTTCATTTCTAAATTACTGATCCTCTTTCCTCATCCAAACCTGACAGCTGTTAGGTAACTCCAGTGAAGGCTGTTCTTTGTAAGCCAACTAGTTGTATATTTTGCAAGCAATATTTTTAAGAGAATATATTTGGGGGTGCTTTGTACTAAAAATGGGACTACAGAATGTTCCCGAATGTAAATTGCTGTCAAGAGTTAAATTAACAATTCACAAAACCTGAAAAACATTATTTCTGACCTCATGACAATAACAAATCTATCCAATTCTTCTACAAGTCTATGTGCCAGAATCTAATTTGGCTGGTTTTAATTTTCCAAGATAAAAAGGTTTAATATTTTAATAAACAGCTTATAAATTATATCAGACAAAGAATCTGCATGGAACTTTACAATACTCTGTGTTGATCTATCTTCCATGCTTTCTACCTCAGGATAAATCACTTACAGTCCTTGCCACAATGTTTTCGCACTTCAACAAATGACATATACATGCATTTTGCTCTGCCAAGTTTGTACAATATTGGGGAAAAATATATTCTTTCTTTTGAATAAGATTACCATATCTGCTTTTTTTCTTATTTCTTTTAAACAACAGTTACTATTAAAATAATGTCATAGGTTAGAAGTGAGAGATTGTCTGATCATACTAATTGTACATGGTGTTTTTTTTGCGCATACATTAGGTAAACAATCAGGAGATATCTACCTCAGACACAACTCTTAAAAGCCCTATTTTCTCAGAATACACCAGCATCCTTTTTGAGCATATTTGAAACATTCTTTTATATAATGTTTGATATTCCTCTTAATAGATGTGTTACAAATGAACAACTGATATTTAGATATTTATCTGAGGGGTTATGTGCACATCACTGAAGACAATGAAAAGTTTGGGGGACATAGATGCCTATAACTGTCACATTGCAAAATACTCTCCTTTGAAACTGGGCTCTAGTCAATGTTTTGTTTGTCCTGTCATTATTTTTTATTTATATTGTAGTAAAATTTGTGAAGAAATTATGTATTATTGGTTTGCTTACTAGTAATATCTAAGACATAATGATGTACTTTCAAGACAGTTAGTGCCTTTGTAATATGCTGGTGAACAGCATTACAGTTATACATTGACAGGTCCTGGTAACTTACATCTATCTTTCACAAACATCTGTCTTTTTAAATCAGTTTTTCATACACCTTGAAACATACATCTAAAATACTGGAGAACTAATGTTTGAGTAAATGCTGAGAAAAAACAAGCCAGATGATTGATTAGCTCAAATACAGTACTAGCCAGTATTCCAGATAATAGTTTCAAACAAACAAATAAATAACAATGATATACTAAATGTAGGTCTGGGTTGATGAGAAGGCAGGCAACAAGCACTATGCTAAAGTGAGTGGGTAGGACTTCACAGGAAATAAATTATGTCAGGTAAATCTCATGAAATTATAAATTTGACTGGACATTAGCAATATATTTAAGAGATAAATGGACAAGCAAGAAAATTGCATGGGGGGTTTTGTTGTTCTATTTGACCCTGATGAGTGATTTTGAAGCATTGTATTATTCTTGGTATGCGTTCTTCTTGACTATCGAAGACAAAGTCAATTGCAATGATAAGTACCTTCACAAGGATAAAAGTAGGTATGGGTGTAAAAGGACTCAAGGTTGTTTGGAGAAAGGCATAAAACAATCTAAGGATAAGAAGCTCACTAAAACAAAATAAGAATGTAGGCACATTTTAAACAAAGACTGAAAATATTGGAGATTTTCAGTGTGGTGGGTTCACTGTCTATCAAAAGGGAGTTTTTCAAGATATGCTTTAGTTAAACATGTGATGTGCAATAAGTAAGCTGAAACAATTGGATGCAGTTAGGCAGTAACCATGTGAAATCTAATAGCCTATAATATACATGAGCTAAAATCCCTTGTGGTATTAAATATAATCAAACCATGAGAAGCAATAGTATCATCACAATAGCTTATCTATCTACATTAAAATATCTCGAAGAAATTGACTAATCTTTAAGTTAAATTTCAATACAGTTGGGACAATGGCAGAATTCCTGCTAAACACATCCTTAAAAGCACCATCACAAAAATATTTTTTTCTAAAAAAGGAATTTTAAATTATACTCAAAATTACAAAGTGAATACTCAAATAATAGACTATTTTTTTTTTACTAAATCGTAGATTAGTAATTTAATAAGAACAGTATGATCATTCAAGCATCTATAAAAATATTATTTTAATCTCAGGTTTTAAAATGTTTCTTCTGAAGTAATTGATTTACAGATTAACTTGTCATGTATTTTTGTTCAGACACACAGGCTCACAGTGCAACCCAAAACACATTGAAGGCTATTAGAAACCTTCCATTAGAACAATAAGCACTTTATCAAACATAGAAATTAAATAAAGTGACAAATAATAGGGTGGAAGGAAGCAGTGGAGGAGAAAATTCAGAATAAATATACAATGAATTATGGCTACAGTACAATTGCCACTTCTGTGAAGGTTTCAGTATTACACCAAAAGGCGGTTTGTGAAAGGCTTATTGTGAATATGACATAAATTTCTAACTTTTAAAAAATATATTTCTAAAATGAATTAATAAAGTTGCATAGCCTTTTAAAAAGGAAATGCATGCGTGACATGCTATTGCAGCTGTCAGACAGATGTCCAAACATACAATTCCAGTAATTTTGTAATGCATCAGAAATTAACATTGAAAGTAGTTATGAAATAAATCCCAGAAATTATTAATTGAATAGTATTTGATCAATGTAAATAGTTAGAATTGAAATGTGAGATGTATCAAAATTAACAGCAAGTGCTGCTATCTGACAAGTATTTGTTTTTTCGTCAAGGAAAGGATTTTCCCTAGTGGTATAGGATTTGCTAAATAGCAAATATGGACCTGTCAGTTTCCCATGACAAATGTAAGGATGTCGTGGTTCAAACCCAGCCGGAAATTCACATCCTCCTTCTCCCCTCCAGGCAGGATAGGGAAGAGAATAAAAGGAATGTAAAACCCATGGGTTGAGCAAAGAGCAATTTAATACTTAAAGTATAATATAATGCTTCTAATAATAATAAGAACAATAATGATAAGAGAAATAAATAGCAAGGGGACAGAATATAAAGCTAAAAGAGAAAAGAGGAAAAAACCAATAAACACCCAGCCTGACCTGAGCAGCGATCTGCCCTTCCAGGTAACTCCCCCCAGTTTATATACTAGGCATGACATGCTGTAGTATGGAATACCCCTTTGGCTAGTTCAGGTCACGTGTCCTTTCTCTGCTCCCTCCTGGCTACTTAGCAACAACTAAAACATCAGTGTGTTATCAGCATTGTTGTTAGACTAAAGCCAAAACACAGCACTGCATCAGCTACTAGGAAAGAGAAAAAACTGTTACAGCTGAAACCAGGACAAAGGGATAGATTTATTATAAACCCTCCAAATTAATTTGAATGAAAACTCTTTTCTACTTTTTCTCCTCACCCTTCCCTTTTCTTGGAGTGACTAAAACATAAAGTAGAAAATAGCTGTGTAAATGGGTTCTGTTAATTTCCTACTTGGAGAGACAGACACTGTCTTCTCAGAGTTCTTTCTCATCCCTCTCCCCTCTCCCCCTCTGCCCCTTCATATTATTCTCTAAAACAAGCAGGAGGAAAAGTAGGACAGCCTTTCATAAAATGATTATACCAAATTTAACAGGCTTTAGGTCACTTTCATGGCAATTTTCATCACTGAATGGTTGAGAGCAGAAAGCCAGAATCTACTGTCTAATTTTCTGGAAGGCCACTGGCTTTCAGCAGCTTACTTCTACTGCCCTTTCTGCTTCTTGTATTTAAGAAGAGATGTATCAACCCCAGCTTCCTCCCCTCCCACACCCTTTCCACCCCCACACCCACACTCCAGCTTCTCTGCAGTACCTTCACCCAGCAGCTTGGTTCACTGTGGGAGATAGAGATGTCCATGACAGAACAATGAATTCTCCTTTCTCCAACCTTTCCCAGCAAGGACAGAGAATAGTGCGGGCACAAGTTATAGGAAACTAAGAGTATGAGAAAACATAACATAAGAGAAAAAACATTCCTTCTGAGGAATGTCTCCTACCATGGAGATGTTCTTGGACCGTGCAGCAGTTAGAAGCCTGGATTATTGCAACTAATAAGCATGCACACCGATGGACATATGTACACATATGTGTATGAATCTGATGTTTGCAGCTCCAGACCAACATTGGATGCCAGCAATACAGTCAACATTTGGTAAGAAAATAATGGGGAGATAATATGGATAGAGGAAGACTACGTGAACAGCAGAGGAAACCTGGTTAAATTACAGAGAGCATAATTCAAATGTCTGACAAGGGGAATAATAAAAACCCCAAATGTCCAACTAGCTAAATTCGACAGAGACAGCAATTTCTCTAATTCATCCAGAGTCACTAGCATCATTCTCAGAAGCATATAGCTTACATATTCAAGTGCTATTCAAATGTTGCTTAGTTATAACTTATTTTGCTGATTAAAATATCAAATATTAAAACTGGCCCTGTTTCAACCATCACAGTTCATTAAATTACTTAGGAGATGTGGGCCGCAGTAGGAAGGCCCATGTGGTAAAATGAAATGTTCTGTTTATCAAATCATACCCTGCTGTGTTATTCATTTGGTAATAAAAATTTTATTTTTTCACTTGCGTCCTCTCTCATTAATGAAAAGCATAGTCAGTTTATTTGCTTGCATAAGTACCCAAACAATCAATCAAAGGCCAGCAAAATATAGGTAAAGCTCCTCTGGAACAAAAAATATTCCTTTTTGGAAAACTAAGCTCCTTTTTATGATTTCTTAGGCTTTGTGAGCTAATCAGTCTTCACATATACTAAAGTGATAAAAATCCACTAACTGACAAAGATAATTCTAATGATATAAAGATGCGTATTTCAGTGATACAGCTCTGACATGTTTGTTTTGCCTCTTTTCACATGGTTTTGCCTTCGTGAAAACAGTGTGATTAATATCTTGTGTTCAATATGGTCAAAGAAAAGCCTTGAGAATGTTAATCACTGTTTGGGCCACAGGTCCTCATCATGAGGCAATATATATGCTATTCCAGTTCAGGCTAGAGTCTCTAAGAAGCTATTCTTTTCACTCACACATTAACACCTGGAACAGATTTAGTCTTAGAGATTTCCTGTCTGGGCAAGAAATTCCCTGTTAGGGCAAAGCAGTTAATAGCAGAACGAGTTATGTCCATTCTGTAATCACATTTGTGAGAGGGCTAAGTCAAGGAGAGTAGGTGTGTGTAGACTGCAAGTGTCTTGTGTTTGCTTATTTAGGATTAAAAAACCCTGGCTATTTAAAATTAAAACCTTAATAAATATGAATAACTTCAGAATTTTGGAAAAATTAGTTTTCTGTTCGAAGTTTTATTGTGGTATTTCTCTGGAGTGTAGCTCTGCAGGCCAGTAATGCTGTATTGCCACTGTTAATCATGCATATATTGGGTTTGCATGGCAAGGGTTTGGTAGTGAAGGGGCTACAGGGGTGTCTTCTCTAAGTAGCTGCTTCCCCAATGTCAGAGCCAATTCCACGTGACTCCAAGGCAGACCCACCACTGGCCAAGGATGAGTCCATCAGCAACGCTTCTAGAACCTCTGAGATAACAAGTTTAAGGAAAAAAAACCAAACAACTGGGCAACTGCAACTGGAGAAAGACGTGAGAATGTGTGAAAGAAACAACTCTATAAGCACCAAAGTCAGTGCAGAAGCAAAGGAAGGAGGTGCTTCAGGTGCCAGAACAGAGATTCTCTTGCGGCCCATGGTGAGGCAGGCTGTCCACCTGCAGCCCATGGGGGGCCATATGCCAGAGCAGAGGGATGCCCCAAGGAGGCTGTGACCCATTCTGGAGCAGGCTCCTGTACACCATGGTCTTCATCACAGGCTGCAGTGGAATCTCCTCTGCAGCACCCGGAGCCCCTCCTCCTTCTTCTTCCACCTTGGTGTTCCCTCTGCTGCTTCTTACTGTTCTCTTCCCCTCCCTGCTCCCTCCCTTCTTCCCTTTCTTAAATGTTTCCCTGAGGCACCCCCACCCCTGCAATGAGGCTCAGCCGTGCCCTGTGATGGGTGGGTTAGATCTGTCTGGAACCGGCTGTGTCCTGCACAGGGCAGCACCAGCCTCTCCTCATAAAAGCCACACTGCAGCCCTCCTGGCTAATTCCTTGACATGTGCACTCAGTACATTTCTTTTTCTGTAAAAAGTTATTTGACTAGACTATTAAGATTTCATTTATATTGCATGTAAATCTTGGATTTATATATGAGGTATGCTTTCTGCAATAGCAAAATCTTGAGCAGAAAAGGAGCAAGAAAAAGTGAGAAAATGTTGGCTGGTTTTATTTCAGGACTGCCTGCAGTTTATCATGATAATAGCAGTTGCCATAACAATCAAATAAGGAGTTAATAGAGATCTGATTCCTTCATCAGCTTTCTACAGTGTCTGTGGGGTCAAGCTTTGAGGTACAATTACAAGCAAACAGTTATGCCACAAAGGTCATAAAATGAGAAGCTTATAAGCCATTAAAGTGCCTCCCATTTTCCAAAGTGTCCCTGATATTCCTAGCAAGAATGGCACCTCTCAGGTGAAGTAGAAAAACGTCTCATTTTCAAGGAAAAAAAAAGACAAGAGAAATGCAAGCACAGCAACGATTATAGTCAAATAAACAAAGTGCATGCAAACAAAATGCTGACAGATCTTGAGAACTTAAAACTTTAAACCTTTTTTTTATGCAGTTTACATAACAGCCTTGAACAGGCAGACTGATGCTGCTCCATCTCTCTGCAAATTTAAGACAATCAGAGGAGCAAAGAATCATTAAAATGTTACACAGCACCTTGAGCTGCTGGCAAGGACACATTCAGAAACTTCTAATATAAGCTGTCCCCTTCAGTGAAAAACCTTCCACATGTTTTTCAGTTCAGGCCCTGCACTGGGCCCAGTGACTGCTGGCTTGCCTGCTCCAGCTTCAGCTCTGGGTGTGGCCCTGCTGCAGAGCGGGTGACGCCTCATGCCTGTCACTGCCTGGCAAACCACAGCCTTTTGTGTGCCTGGGGCAAGTGTGAAGAAAGCAGAGTGGGTTACGAAAGTGTAATAAAAGAAATGCAAGCCGATCCCGGGGGTGAGAAGGGAGAGATAACCACGATGGACATGATACTCCTGATGGTGGAGACCTCAAGAATGCTGCTGACTTCTTGTAAATACCTCCTCCCATCATCCCTCTTTAGGATGACTGTAGCAGTTGACCTTAGAGCCCAGAAGGGTGGTGGAAGGCTAATGCAAAAGAAAGGGGGTAGATACTCATATGTTCCCTTATATAATACATGTAAGGATATTTCTAACTTCTTCTGCATTGATTTGGGTTATGACTGCCAGTATTCTTCTAAGTGGACTAATAATAGCTGGCTTTTTTATTTTGATGAGACTGTCAATATTTTAATTAAGCTAATTAATTAAAATTCTTGGCTCCTAAACATGTTATGTGATTCCTGTTACCCATAATGAGATCTTGAGTGTAGCAAGCTATGTCTGCATTGTGAGGCAGAAAAACGCTGTGAGGTTTACAGGTTGCAGACATTGAAGTCAGACTTTGACTTACTTCAATGGAGCAATGAGAATGGTCATTGTCCCCCTGCAAATTTTTTCTGTGGAGGAAAACTGGTGTTTTGTATGCTAGGAAACTGGGGTGTGCAGGAAAGAAGGGGCCATGATTTAGTGTATGTCTTAAGTTTGGACAGAATGTATGCAAGAAGAGATTGTCAAGAAGCACACCTACCTCACAGTATTATACAAGACTATGGAAATTTATACAGATCTAGTGACAGGCACAATGCAGAATAGTCTATTACTTTCTGCTGCTTTGTATTTTTTTTCTCTGTTTAAATAGTTAACTTGAAGTTACTGATTTAGTGCCGATACATTATGCAGATTTAGTAAATAAATGAATCATAGAATCATAGAATTGTTTAGGTTGGAAAAGACCATCAAATCCAACTGTTAGCCTAGAACTGCCAGGTCTACCACTGAGGCATGTGGCTTCTAAGTGCCGCATCTACATTCATTTGAACACCTTGAGAGATTCAATCATTTCTTTGGGCCACCTGTTCCAATGCTTGACAACTCTTTTGGTGAAGATATTTTTCCTAATATCCAATCTAAACCTTCCCTAGTGCAACTTGAGACCATTTCCTCTTGTCTTACCACTTGTTACTTGGGAGGTGACACCTTGATAAAATCTCCTTTCAAGCACTAATAGAAAAAAGCAGGTCACAATGAAAAACTTTAAGCTGTTGCCAAAGTTGTGAAACACAGACATGTGATCTTTACATCCACCTTACACTAGTACTTGCAGGTCCCAAAACAAAATGAGACCTCATTCTTTCATAAATGGTACTTAGGTAAAGCTGAAGGCAGTTCTACAGGGTTCACACATTTGAAGGGAATACAGGAAGTACAGTTATAGAGTATAAGGAAGAAAAGTAATTTCTACAATTAGGGATACCTATAACTAAAAATAACAAGTTCATCATTGTATATATGAACAGCAGTGACAGAAAGATCACTGAATAACTTACTGCAAATCACACAAATATTACAGTAAAAAAATTAAATCAGGCACTTGAGACTTCTAGCCCAGTGGCATAAATGGAACCTACTCTGCTACTTTGCTAGTGTACCTGTGCAGGACCTGTAATTGATGCATTGCCCCCTGGGATTATACACTACTCACTGGGCAAAACAAAATAAATGATTATTCATCTTTCAGTAGGAATTAGGTTATTTAGCCTGGAGCTTTAGCTTAGGTACTGTTGGTATGACACTGAATCATGTAATGCAGAGCTACTTTATGTTTTGGCATACTGAGCTGCTCTAGGATCAAGCAGACTCTGAATGACTGTGAGAAAGAAAACTTATATTTCAAAACAAACTGGCATTTGTAACATTATGGGCATCGTAGATATATATATTTTAGATATAAGAAGATTGGGATATCAACAAATCACTGTTATCTGGTACTGGTTCTGTAAATTACAAACTTCCATTTCTTTGCTGAACACTGCTAATTATTTTTTCACCTACTTTTCATTTGTTTTATCTATTTGTAATATTATCTCTGTCTTCAAACTGAGTAATAATAAGAACTTTTAAGCTTTACCTTTTACTTTACCTATTGCAAATGTGAGCAATTCTCAAGGGGGGTGCAGAGTCATAATGGATATCCTCAGGGAAGTAGGTAAAAATTTAGATATTGGCCTGTCTAAGATTAGTTGATGCCTAGGTAGAAACATATTGGAAACTGAAAGGAGATTTTGTTGCTTAAATATGACTTTCAGCAGCATAATTCACAATAAATATAAAATTCTGTCTGGACTCTCATTGTTCAGAAGATGTCTCCTGCAAGTCACACTTTGTATGCAAAAGTCCCTTGGAGATACCTCAGATAACAAAAGGTTTTTGAAGGAGCCCTAGAAACAGAAGCTTGTATTTGGATGTCTGAACTGTACCTTGAGTTCTTTAAACATTTATTTTCAGTTTGTCTCACCTGACTATGTGTAGGTAACAGGACAATTCAGAAAGTAGGGATTAGTATTTGTCCTGTGGTGTTTCTGAGGAGGATCTGGTAGGTAAACTGTACAAAGTGGAGAAAGTGATGCTTCCCGCTGGTAGCAGTGTAGGCAGGAGATTAAATGCAGAAAAAGTACGATTATTGGTGATTTGGTTTGTGATGAGAGAGCTGGTGATAGTGAGAAAGGATCTCAGATGAGAGAAGGAACCTTAGCATGGAAGGGATGAGAAGAAGATGCTGAGGCCTTGTCTTAGCAGAGAACAACAGATATTAATTTAGCAGGTTTGAGACACACAAATCCACATTTCTCTTTGTCAAGAGAACCATAGTTTACCCCAAAGGATTGTTTTTGCATCTTGGCTCCATCAACTAGTCAAACTTACTCAAACCAAGCTTAAACTTCTGTTTATAAGTATTAAGATATTCCTAAATGTATGCTATTTTAGAATATGCATCATCGGTATCAAAAGTCCTTGATTCATGTGGGAATGGCATCAAGCTTCAAAATAAGTATTCATTAGATATATCTGGGTGGCAGCATTGCTATGAAGATGCACTTTAAATCTTCCAACTGAATTTAAAAATGTGAGAGAGACAAGTTTAGCCAGTTTAGACTGGCTAAATTAGACTAAATTCATATGCATTTATACTAATAATAGGAATAGCTATCAAATTAAAGAAGGTCATTGCAGTAAGGCTCACTAATTTAAAGTTTTCCAGGCATATTAGAAGACATCAAAATTCCAGAATTATAGATTCATAAAATCATAAAATATTTAGGGTTGGAAAGGACTTTAAGATCGCCTAGTTCCAATCCCCCTGCCATGGGCAGGGACACCTCACACTAAACCATGTCATCCAAGACTCTGTCCAGCCTGGACTTGAACACTGCCAGGGATGGAGCATTCACAGATTCCCTGGGCAGCCCATTCCAGTGCCTCGAAACCATCACAGTAAAGAACTTTCTCTTTATATACAATCTAAACTTCCCCTGTTTAAGTTTGAACTCATTACCCCTTGTCCTGTCACTGCAGTCCCTCATGAAGAGTCCCTTCCCAGCATTCTTCTAGGCCCTCTTCAGATACTGGAAGACTGCTATGAGGTCACCACGCAACCTTCTCTTCTCCAGGCTGAACAGCCCCAACTTTCTCAGCCTATCTTTATACAGGAGGCGTTCCAGTCCCCTGATCATCCTCATGGCCCTCCTCTGGACTTGTTCCAACACTTCCATGTGCTTTTTATGTTGAGGACACCAGAACTGCACACAATACTCCAAGTGAGGTCTCATGAGAGCAGAGCAGAGGGGCAGGATCACCTCCTTCGACTTGCTGGTCATGCTTCTTTTGATGCAGCCCAGGATATGGTTGACTTTCTGGGCTACGAGCGCACACTGAAGCCGGCTCACGTTCATTTTCTCATCAACCAACACCCCCAGTTCCTTCTCTGCAGAGCTGCTCTGAATCTCTTCTCTGCCCAACCTGTAGCTGTGCCTGGGATTGCCCCAATCCAGGTATAGGACCTTGCACTTGGCATGGTTAAACTGCATAAGGTTGGCGTTTGCCCACCGCACAAGCATGTCAAGGTCCCTCGGGATGGCATTCCTTCCCTCCAGCATATCAACGGAACCACACAGCTTGGTGTCATTGGCAAAGTTGTTGAGGGCGCACTCAATCCCACTGTCCGTGTTACCGACAAAGATGTTGAACAATTTGAGAATAGGGATTTCTCTTATTAAAATGGATAAGTGGCACATTCTTAAAGTAGACTATGAAACAACATAAATGACAAAAAGTCAGTGAAGGTGCTTCACACCCAAGTAAAGAATTGGTAGAATGCACTCAGAAAATAACCCATGCAAGGAGCGAAGGGGAAGGGTTAACACTGTGTAGCAATATAACTTTGCAAGAAGAACTATCAGGAATGATACATAGCACCTGGCTTGATGAAGGGTACCTAAACTGTATTTCGTCAGATATTATGCAAACCATTCTGAGCATGGAACCTCTAAAGGCATAAATGCCATACAGGCCTATAAGCCAACAGAGATTTTTCAGTGGCAAGAATGAGAAATGAAAGTGATTGGATTTTATGAGCAACCAGACAACAAACCAGACAACCAGAAAACAAACCAAAAAAACTAATGGCTTCCTACATTTCCTGGATAATTACTAAATATAAACATGTACATATAGTCAGATAAATAAATGCTCATTCTTCCCAATGCATCTAGAAGATGTACCATTATACACGGGGACAGATTTGCAACTCTGCTATAATGCATTTTATTGTCCAGTGCTAAAGTTATTTGTGTTCAATGATAAAGTTGCTTGATACGTTGCTAAAAACTGCCAATAACAGAACCTCTTAAAATGTCACCCTGAAATACTTGTAATTCATTGAGTCTAGAAATGCATTTAATTTGGCTTGACCACTTGCCATTTTGGGATAGTTTCTTGATGGGAAGCTATAAGATGCTGTGTTACTTAGCAATTCATTTCAAGAGAAGATAATAGGAAAACACTGTATGAAAAAAGGCGATAGTGATCAGATCGATGTAGCAAAAGAGCTGAGAAGTGTTGGAATGCAACAGTTAAAGAAAAACAGATCAAAAACTAGAATCTTATGGCTTCCTAAGTGAAACGTGTCAAGCTTAAAGTGTTATAAAAGTGATGTAGAAAGAGTAATTTTAATAATTTTCTCTTGAATTTGAGACTGCTTTACATTTTGTAGAGAAATGGGATTAAACCATTATGTGGAAAAATACTAATGCTCTTTTTTTGACCTAAAAATTGCATTTATTTCATACATTTGCTTGAGCTATCCTTTGTACAAGTTTCTGCCATTAGGAGCTCAGTTCAGTTGCCTGAAAATTGCCATTTGAGATGACTGAGAGAATCCCAACATCTGCATGCGTTGGCAGTTATGACAGCAAAAGGTTATGGACAAAAGCTCTTATGTAGCAGGTGAATGCCAGGCAGCATAAGCTATAGCATCTCTACCTTTAGAGATTAATTAAACCCTATATCTCAATTTGCCACAGGGAGAGCTTGCACACATGTGCTTTTAGATACCTACGTGACTGGGATATTTAAGTATCTTAATTTCACATCACCTTGACTGATGGCTTTGCATTAACTTCCTAAAACAGGAAGCTGTGGCTGGGAAGAAACATGGAGGTAATTCTCTTTGTGGTAGAATTTGGGCAAATAAAGTGGGGTTGAACTTGAAACAATGAAGCCAATAATGATTTGCTATTTGCCAGGTCTCCTTATGCAGTTTAAAAAATGTTTTGAGGATGTAACTGTTGACCTATGCAACTAGATTCAACAACCCTTTGTATCTATTTTTACAGGAATCTGTCACTGAGGCAGTGGAAGCCCTCTTGGAGATGTCAAGTGATCAATCATTCAATACAATATTGGCTTCCTGTTTATTGAAGGAGTTCTGGCTTTCAATCATTGGGGAATATGATTTCTTATAAGAACCTGTATTTAATGTCTTAACACATGTCTAACAATGTGTATGGCCTTTTCTTAATGGATAGTATGTGACAGATTTGTCTTCCAGAGCGACAATTCTGGAAGGCTGTCTCAGGTTTAACTCTAGGACACACTAGCTCTGTACCATTTTATAAATCAAATAAATGAGAAATATTTAAAACAACATATTAATCTGTTAAAACAACTTCAAATTAGCTGTTAAAGTTCAACCGAATTAAAAAAAAGGGTTTTCAAAAAAGCATGTTTTAACAAATTTGTAAAAGAATAAGACAAGCAGTTCTGTTACTCAAATACAGATTATGATTTTGTTTGATAAGTTTTAGAATATCTGTAATATCTTCGTGGACCTAGCTGTTATGACACAAGCCCTCCTGGACTGGTATCTAGAAGTGAATCAGGACACCTAGAAGTATCTTAGTGGCAATAGATACCTAATGCTTAGTCTGAGCATGGACGACGTGTTTGAACTGTATCTAGGTCAAGACATCAGACTACAATAGGGAATTTAGACTACAGATTGCTTACATAACACAGAAGTTTTGAAATCATCTCAGTGCATTTCACTGTCATCTCAAGGAGGATCTATGACTGAGAGTGGGACTCAGTTTGAAATTAGAACCCTTAAATTCAGATTTCTGCATGTAAGAGTGTCATGGGTTCAGCAGTAGCAGTCATTTTTCTGCTTCTTAGTGGCTGGTGCAGCACTGTGTTTCTAACTTTCAGC
>WYDI02018117.1:0-22785 GCA_009867235.2 Psittacus erithacus
AAGGGAAGGGAAGGGAAGGGAAGGGAAGGGAAGGGAAGGGAAGGGAAGGGAAGGGAAGGGAAGGGAAGGGAAGGCAATGGAGGGCAAGGCAATGGAAGGCAAAGCAATGTAAGGCAAGGTAAAATCAGGAAGAAAGAATTCTGTAAGTATCATTCTTCAATGCTTGGAAATAGGCTGGATGTATTAATGTAATATTAAGTAATTCTGAAATGATAATTAAGAAAGATGTTAGGGAAAATCTGACAAAAATAATAAAACCATACAGAATGACAGTGTTATTAATGCAGTCTGCAGGAATCAGCAGAAAACTTCCTTTTTAGAATATTCAGTCCTGATTTTGAATTGTTGGTATCCTTCAAAGGATATAGTATAGCTGATACAAAGGATTACATAATATGCTCACCCAAATATTTCTGGGCAGACAAAAAGCATGACAGCATCACCGGTCATATGCTACAAAAAATGGAAAAAAATTTATGAAGAAAAATACTGGTATATGTTTTTCCAACAACTTTCAAATGAGAATATTCTCAGAAGTAAGGCTTTGTCTGAATGAAAGAGAGCTGCAGCATTGTAGCCCCTGTATCAAAATTTACCTTGCCAAGTTGAAACTAGGCAATAAATTATTAAATCCAGAGACTAATCTATCACATTAAAGTTCTGTAAAATTAAAATATTATTTATCTATTCTTATATGATACCAGACAAAACTAATATTAGCAAATTTATAAATCACCAAAGGACGTATGTCCTGGGTTCAACAGTAGCAGTTGTTTTTTCTCCTTAGTAGCTGGTGCAGTGCTGTGGTTTCGATTTTCAGTCTGGGAGCAGTGCTGATAACACCAATGTTTTTAGCTACTGCTTAGAATGTTTAGTCTGACCAAGGACTTTCTGAGTCTCATGCTCTGCCAGGGAGGAGGGGAAGTCAAGAGGACAGGACACCTGACTCAAACTGACCAAAGAGGTATTCCATACCACAGCATGTCATGCCCAGGATGTAACTGGGGGCAGTTACCCAGAAGGCCTAGAGCACTGTGAGTCGTTGGCCTGGGGTGTCGGTCGGCAGTGAGTGGTGAGCAGTTATATTCTCTCCCCTTGTTATTTCCCTTATCATTGTTATTATTGGTGGCAGCAGCAGTGATTTGTGTTATACCTTAGTTACTGGACTGTTCTTATCTCAACCCGTGGGAGTTACATTCTTTTGATTCTCCTCCCCATCCCTCCGGGAGCTGAGGAAGGAAGGAGTGGGGGAGTAAGTGAGTGGGCTGCATGGTTCTGATTTACGGCTTGGCTTAAACCACAACAAGGTATCAAGAACAGTAAACACCGAAGAATACTAAATATGATAGTTTTTTACTGAGGCAGTGTTCTGTGGCCTGTTCTCTCAGCTACTTCTGTTTGATATTTTCATTGGTAAAAATCTATCATAAATTCTGTTTGTGAAAGGTTTTCACCAGCCTTTTGTGCTTTTGTACATATATATTAGATTATTACAATGAAAGGTGAGAACACCAGACATATGCTAGGTTGACATGTCAGCAAGGAACATTAGCACACAAATTGATTAAGCCAGGAAGAGAAAACATCACACTTTGATAAGCACAGAGGCTCTTCCTGCTATTTCATTAAGAACTCAGACCATGCTACGAGTGCAATTTGTGCATCACATCCCCACTGGACTTTGCAGTGTGTCATGGCAGCCCACACAGGATCACTTTCCAAAATTTAAGTAGAAAGCATATGTTTTGAGTGGAAAGAAGTGAAGAAATGCTTCTCTTAATGACTGATGCTATGCAGAGCTCTGCATAGATGAAAGACACATGATCTGTGACCACTGTGAAGTTCTTATGAATTTTCATAACTGCCATGTGTGCTCTGAAGTATATGACACTTTAAATGCTAATTTGTCAGCTATTTTTCAGACGAAAAAGTTATAGCTGATAATTGCAGAAAGTGTAGAGTTTACATTTAAGATGTTCATTAAAAAAACAGTGTGGAGAAAACATGTTAGTATCCAGAACTGCCCATCTTTTTATCAGCTCCAATTTTAGGAATTTTTATTGGGCTGTCATTTTGGGGTGAATATCTTGCTTTGCAAGTTAAGTTGTGTCATCTGGCAAAAAGCAGATAGTAGCATAAAAGAAAGTTCAAATCTGAACACTGAACATTAGCAGTGTTCTGGTTGAGTCTGAAATCTGAACACTGGGAGGGCAGAGGGGAGGACAAAGTAAGTAGGAATCTGCTTCATAGAAAATCAGCTCCTTACGCATCTGGAAAGACTGCATAATGGTGTCTGTATGTATCTGTACAGAAAACCCCTAGGAAGTGCCTCAATATACTCTAAATGTGAAAAGAAGCAATGACAGACTGAGTTTTACTTTAGCCTTTAGAAAGATTCTTATTGCACTGAAACAAACATTTCATGTACTTCACAATGAGCATCTAAGAAAGAGAAAAATAGAAGTCTTTATACTTTTCTAGCATATTTAGCGAATACTAATCAGAATTATATATTTTATAGAAAATCTAGAGATTTACAGTCTTCTCCAGTTGAGGCAAATTCAGAATTGCACTGTTGTAAAACTATTGCTGTTGAAAGCAGCATCAGGCTTTTAGTCCAGTGCCATCACTTGAATATGTGATACATTCGTTCGGTTTTTTTTTTCCTGAAGGAACAAGCTGTTTACTTCATCCATTGGAAGCAGTACTAACTGAAAATCTTATTTCCCAAGTTACTGTATGCCTGTCAGTTAGGATTTCTTCAATGTCCATCACTTTATTATCTTTGCGCTGGGGAACCCAAACACTGAGATCCAAGAAGGAGACATAAATTTCAGTGATGAGTTTGTGATTGCGCTGGTGTTTGAAATTTCTTTACCTTCAGTTGGTTCTCAAAATGAGGTAGCAATTGTTAAGAGTTTAGAGATTTATGTATTAAACCTCAAATCCACCAGAAACAATAGAACCTGAACTTAAGAGCAAAATTCACACTCTATATGACTAACCTTTTAGGTGCCTGAGAAGCCATTGTCGTCTCATGTGGTATTTCTAAAGTTTCTTAAAGAGCTGCAGCTGTGTGTGCCCAAGAACTGAAGAGACTAACAGTTACCTGCAAGTACATTTGTACTGGATGCCGATGGCCAGATATTGTTAGTGGGAGCTGCACGGTTGGTCCATGTAAGGAGAGGCCAGGGGCTGCTCCCTGCTGGAAACATTCCAGATGGTTCCAGTGGGCTCACTGTGTGGCACAACTGAACCCATTCAGCCAAGATAGTGGCATCTCTGGGAAAATGTAGATAGGAAAAGGCAAAATGTCACACAGCACTGACAAGTGAGTTAAAAAATTGTGAGTAACAACAAGCTCAGAGAAGAAAAAGAAGGTGCTCCAGGCACAACACCAAGGGTTTCTCCTGCCGCCTGTGGAAATGATCACAGGGGAGAAAGTATTTCCCTGCAGCCCATGGAAAGGGCCAGACCAGAGCAGATATCCACATTGCATTCCATGGAGGAACCCACACTGCAGGTGGAGAATTCCTGAAGGAGTTGCAGCACATGGAGAGTTCAAGTTGAAACAGGTTTATTCAGAAGAACTGTAGACCATGGAAAGGACCCACACTGGAACAGGGGGAAAGTGTGAGGAAGAATGAGCAGCAGAGATAAGCAATTATGAACTGACCTCAACCCACAACTCCCCACCCCCCTTGTGCTACTCTGTGGGGATGAGGGAAAAGGTAAAGGAGTGAGGGATGAAGGAGTGTAACTGAGCCTGAATAAAGTATGTGTAGAGGAAAGGTGCTGTTTTATTTTTTGTCATTGTTTCTAGCTATCCAAATTTATTTTAAATGGCTACAAATTAAATTAATTTTCCCCCAGTAAAGTTTGTTTTCTCCCTAATTGTAGTAAGTAAGTGATCTCCCTGTCTTTACATCACCCTAAGGCTTTTTCATCTTATTTCCTCTCTTTTGTCCTGTTGAGGGTGGGGAGTGAGAGAGCATCTGGGTGTATGTCTGCAGCCAGCTAAGGTCAACTCACCACAGCATCCATTCAAGATTTTGTGCTCCTGAACACTTTCCCTGAGGAAATGGGTATAACCGACATCTAAACAGTATGCCAAGATACAGATAATGCTGAGTTTAGTCATGAACATACTTGCTCACAGACTGTTAACCAAGTAAGTTTCACATAAAACTAATAGCTAGCTGACATTGCTTGCCCAGAAAGTGGGAAGTTCAGGTTGAAGATATTCCTCAGAGAGGATAAAACCAGAATACTGCTAACAACAATAATATCCTATATGCCGTCTTCAAGGGGGAAGAAAGCAGATGAGGAAGTGCAGGAAGAGAAAGATAAGTGATATATTTCTGCAATAGGGACTGTTAGGTTTCTTCTGCCTGTGTTTTTTCTATGTTTTCTCCAAAGGTTATTGAAAGGAAATATATAAGGAATTCATAAAATCCCCAAGTGTTTAGTAAAAGAGGCCATTAACTTGCACTTAGGTTTGTATTATCCTCAGTGGTTTTTCCTCTGCTGCATATGTTGCGTAGTATCCTGGACTTGAGAACCTGAACAACTTGAGAGTCAAATTAAAATTAAGTTGATTATTACAAGGGTCTACCTCGCAGCTTTGTGTATGGTTTATTTGTATGTGTTACTAAAGGCATGACCCAACTTTAGTGATGGTTTTAAAACTGCTAAATCAGTTATGACAGTTTCATTTTGGAAATATCTTTAATTAAAACAGATTGTGTTTCAAAAACAACCTACTAAAAAGAATGCAAAAAAAGTCCTCCCTAAGAAAATAATTCATAAAATTAAGTTCAAAGTAGCAAGAGAAAAGTAAAAAGGTTCTCTATAGGAAGGTGAATTTTATTTGTTTTGTTATACTTTGCCATTTATTTCACTGGTAATCTGCCAGCCTGTTGCCATGGAAACAAGGCCACTTAAAAATGCATCCTGCATGTTTTAATCTAAAATGATCCATACGACTAAACATGCTTGCTGTAAGCTAATGTGAAATAAATATAAAAATATGATTAAAATTTCAGTGTCTGAATTATATTTTGTATAAGCTCAGACCACTTTTTAAGCTCCATCAAGAAAGAACTTCATGGTGAAAATGAATATGTTTCAGGAAATAAGAATATTAATGTACAGTTAAAGATACCTGCTGAACTTGGGTGAAATAATGAACTTGCATGAAATAAGGTATAGCCTAAATTTCTAAATATAAATTGTGAAACCAGAAATTGATTTTATTTTTTTATGCAAACTCAGTGATTTATTTTTTTCCTTTTTAAAGATGTTAAAAATAGAAAATCAATTGCCTTGGGTGAATCTTCATTGGTCCAAACTCTTAGTAAATGAGTGAAAAGTTCTTCAAAGTAAAAACTTACTGGATTTTATGGATAGAACTTTTGAAACTAACAAGTAAAATATTTTACTCTTCTGTATTGCATCTGTTTGCTCAATTAACTTTCTAAGTAGGAGGAGTATTTTATCATTAGCTATAAGGTTTTCTAACTGCTTCTGCTGTTGTGTGATGTGTCACTAAAATTAAGGTACTTTATAAATATTTGAGAGGAATATCAGGAAAAAAAAGCAAAAAGGAAAAAAATAAAAAAAATTAAAAAAGGATATTTGGTGTGTACATTTCCCAGGGAGTAATTTCAGAGCACATGGAGCTCAAGCTCCATATCTTCAGACACCAACCAGACTAAGTGACCTTCCTTAGAATATATCTAACTGCCCATGAAGTGTTGTACAACTGTCCTGAAACAGAACTGTCATGTAAATATGGAATTATGTGCTGGCTAGTTTTTTTTGAAGCTGGCACTTTAAACAGTTGTCAGTACTGCTTTATGCAAGACAAATGTGCCCTCAGAATATTTGCAGTAATTATAGATACCAAGAACATCCTACTGAAATAGTTCTAAGAATGTAGTTCATAAATACATAGAAAAAGTGTGACTTTTCACAGGCAGCTCTTCAAATGCTCCCTCTGGTGTGCCAATGTCTTCCTTGGAAGGGAGAGCCCAAAGGTAGAGCTCCAGACGCAATCTCACAAAATGTGGAAGAGAATTATAGCATCCCTTGACCTACTAGGTACATTCTTGCTAGTTCTGCCCATGGTGTGGTTGCCATTCTTTACTGCAAGGACACATTCGTGACTCCTTGAATTTGTTGTTGAGCCTGGGACATTTTCACAAAAGTGGCTTTCCAGTCAGATGTTCCCCAGCCTGCACTGTCACATGGTGTTCTTGCTTCCCTGCTGCAGGGCTTCGCATTTACATATGGTAATCTTCAGGACCTTTCTATCCGTCCATTTCTCCAGCTCGTTCAGGCTACCCTGGGTAGCAGCCCTATACTCATCTGCATCAGCAGCTTCTCCTAGCTTGGTATCTTCAGCAAGCTTGTTCAGAGGGCATGCTATCTCATTGAATCTTTTAACAAAGCTGCTGACTGGTACTGATCCTGTTATTGAACCCTGAGAGACACTTCTAGTGCTTGGCCACCAATTGGACTTTCTCTGCTGATCCTCTGAATTCAGTTTGTCACTCACTTTATTATCCACTTATGCTCCATACCCAGCCCACACCATCTGGGATGACAAAGCATACCATTTAAAAGTGAAATGTTTTTGCAAGCAGGCAGCCTGTTCATGCACAGGAGACTATATATCCACAAACAGAAATCATTAGTCTCAAAGTATGGAGTCCTGTCCCTCTGAGTCTTGTAGCAATCTATTTACACAGAATTATGCTGTTTAAAGTGAAGACAGTATATTTTGCAAATGATAGATGAATACAGTGGCAGACAACTGAAGAAAAGTATTTGCAGCCACCTGCCTTTTAAATGGCAGTAAACACAAAGAATTTATAAAGGACAGTCAATTAGGTCACATGACTGTATTGCAGGTCAGTAAGTTTAAGACCCCTGTCTTGTGTGGATCTGTCCAATAAAAGGGGTTTTTATATCTCTATAGGACTAATAAAACTTCAACTTCTTCTTTGTAATGAAATGATTGTACAATTTAATACTGGTGATACTGGAACCTTTGTAAAAATATTCTGGTCTATTCGTAATGGAGTGATTGTTCTAAATATCAATATTTTGTAAAGAGGAACATTGAGGTTAACTCCTTAATTTGGAATGCTACATGAAAATCACTTCTGTATGTCAGTGCTGTGTTTCTTCCCCCTCCATGTCATGTATTTCTAGCTCTCTCATTTCCTTTGCATTTTTCTTCAATGCCAAATACTCAAGGTGGCTTGTCAGATTCGCATTACCTGTCTCCTACTTTCCTAATTTTTAAAAATATTGATATTGCCTGAACAGCAGATCATTATTTATGTTGTTCGGTTTCAGACACTATTACCTTGTTGCATCATTTTCCCATTAGCTCCAAAGTTATGTTACTAATGAGAAGTGAATTAGCATTATAAACACATCTTTCTCAAGACAGATATTAGGGTTACAGTATTCCCCTATAAAACCTGCAGTGGAGAAGAATGTGTTTTTATATCTCAGCACTAATAAGATTCTAGCAGAAGAAGTCACATAAGCCTTCTGAATCTCGGCTTAAACAGAGAAGCTGTTAAGCACACATTTATCTGATTACATTCTTAATGAATAAGGTGGAATAGACTTTGATCCCAGTGGTTATTTTTATTCATATAAAGTTAACAAAGTGCACTCTGACATACTGACCTTCTTTACAATCCCAACCAGTCTCAAGCTGTGAACATGAATTAGAGATACTAATGAAATTCAAACTTTTTAAGAGAACCAGGCTCCAGATATTCTGCCAGTATAAACCAAACTAAAAAAAGATTAAAGTAAAGAAATGCAAACATCTTTCCACAAAGTGTTAATATCATGATGGTATCTCATGCCTCCTTTTCAGCCCTGAATCAACAGTTTTGCCAGAAAATGCTACATATACTTAGCATTCTTTTCTTCTTGTCATGAGTGCTACTATGCTTTTATAACATTCATGCTGGTAGGGATCCAAAGGTAATATTGTACTGTATTAATCAAGAAAATGGATAGAGCTTTCTATAGCCTACCAATCACTTGATAAAGAAAAAAAAAAGGGGGGGGAGGGAGAAGAGAGGAGATTAAATTACATGCTGCTCAAATGTTTGACACTTGCAATGAATAAATCTCAGATTTTACTAAAGCCTGTTGTACATTCTTTGGCAGTTGATTACTAAGGGGTTTTTTTCTTTGTTTTTTTTTTTTTTTTTTTTTTTTTTAATGAAGGGTTTTTTTGGCTTTAGGGTGTTGGAGAGAAATAAAAAAAAAAAAATAAAGGATGCAAAAATGTTAGAATGGTGACAGTCTCAAAATATATTTATTTCTCAAAGAGTTATAACAACTTTCTGGCAGTCAAGGCAGGCATAGAACATTGTGGCTTATGTGAATGTCCTTGGCAAAAAGATAAAATTATCTGCCTGTACAGGAGATGTAGTTTAACCTGGTGATGTCAGAAGCTAACTTGAAACCAAAGAAGAATGACCACAAAGAACAATCCATGCATGTTTGTATTTACCCCAGAGTAAAAAGCAATTGCAGTTTGATCAACTGATTGCTGGCTTCATCTGGGAAATCTGAAATCACTACCTGTTGTTTTTTTCCGATGTCATTGTGACATACTTCAGCTGATTTCAGCAGAATATAAAACATCAGTGTACCCTGGGGGGAACACTTACTGAGTTGCACTTATTCCTGTAAAGCAACCTATTTGAAATATGGTATCTACCCTTGAACCATGGCAGCTGAATTTCTTTAAGCAAGCATCCAACTGCAAATGCAGCTTCTCAGTTGGTCTGTAGTGGTTCCTAATATTGAAAAAGTATTAAAAAATAGTTACCCTGTCAATATCTGTAATTGCATTCATATATATATATTTGTGTGTGTGTGTGTGTGTGCAAGCACCTCTGAACCCCACTCACTTTCTATAAAAACCATGTGTTACCGTGATAGACCTTTCTGAGCTGATTCTTTTCTATCTTGGTCCCCATATCAACCTCTGTATTTATAACTAAATGCCACAAAAAAATTCCTTTTCATTTGGCATATTAGTCCTTTTTCTATATTTTTTTTACCTTATATAATGCTATTTTAGAGTTATTATGTGAAAATACTTTTTGCAATTTCCAAGACTGTTTTAGAATTATTACAGATTTATTTGCACATTTGCACTACTGGATGCAAAGCTGAAAAATAGAAATGTCTTTCATAGAGAAAATTAAATAATAACACACCATGAGACTGACTGCTACACAAATACATAGATTGCACACACAGAGCCAAATCAAGAAAGATAGCATGGAGTTTATATTTTATATAAACTAATCACTTAAAAAAAACCTCTGCAAAATTACAGAAACCTAAATATGCATTTCTAAATAAATTATTTCATTATATCGTGAAATGGAAACTAAAATGGCATCATTATTCCATTTTTTTTTTTACTTATAGTATACATACACAATTCCTATTGCTGAGTGCATGTTCAGAATACATTCACTTTGCTAACTTTTCAAAGTAACAAAAAAAGCATTCTTTGCATATTGTGACTTTTTGAAACAGAGAAGGAGATAAGAATAAAGTTGTCCAAAGAGATTCTGCAGTACAAGACAGCATTTACTTCACCATTCTGGTGTCATTTCAGCTTAAAACACAGCCACAGAACAGTAAAAGTCTTGGAGTAAAGACAAGTAAGTCCTTTTTCAGCTACACTCTATTTGCTGTATACTTCCCTTTATAAATAATAGAATGACGCCCTAAATTTTTACAGAACCAAAGATTAAAATTACAGCTTGACAGTCAAGGTGACAGAAGGACTGGCTGGCCATATGACAAAGCTAAGTATAAATGAATTGCACCCCAATCTCAGTTTAAATAAAAACAAAGAAAAAAATACAGTGACAAAAATTTAAGCCCATTACATATATAGGTATTTTTAAGATTTATCCTGGAACTGAGGCAATCAAGTATATCTAACCACTGTAATCTCGTGGTGAATAAAGATTGATTGTGCCAAAGCAAGGTCTTTGTCAGCTTGTACTTTGTGGAATATGCTGTATGTATGATTAATGTGCAAAGGTCTGAGTCTAGCCTTCAGGGTTCTTGCTAGCTCTTACTGCCATCTATCGATAAAACTTTTATCCTTTTCCGCGGAAGCAGCGGGGTGGGGGGATTGAGGCTGGGGGGCGCGCCTGCTAGACCGCTTCAAGCAATTTTACAGCTACAGTCCATCCGATGCGAATGTTCTTCTCTAGAGATTTAAGGCTCAACAATAATGATCAAGGTCAGGTTAGAATCAAGTAACTGTTAAAAATTAGCTGCCATGGTCCTAAAGTCAGGAATAGATGGGAACATTCTTCCTGAGATGGAGAAAACTGTGCCTCATGAGTTTGCACAGAATAGGTAAAGTATCTTCTGAAATATCTGTCAGGTTAAATGGACTATTATTAAAATCTACATTTCACTTTTTAAAGCAAACTCTGCACTTTTTGCAAATGGGCAAATTGGCAACATTATAGTAATGTAATCTCCCTATACAGGGAATAGATACTTAAATCACAGCTCTATGCACCTATGATTAGAAATTACATATATATCAACCTAAGGAATTTTTCCAATGTACTAGAGCAAAGTGTTGCATTAAAACCCTGACCTGCATCATTAGTTCACAAACAGGAAAATATGGTTAGAGATTTTCAAAATCTGTGGAGGACATCATTTCAGCGGCTGAACACTACAGTGGGACAGAGTACAAGATCAAAAATTAAAGCAGCTTTGGCAGCTATTTCTGAAGACTTGATAGGGTGTTATAGGAGATCATTGCAATATACCATACTGGAAACTTTGCAGGACTTCACTGGGCATTCTCCACAAAATGCTGAAAGCTGCTCCATAAGCCATAGTTTCAAGAGCCCTTTTGTATTAATTGCAGTAAAGAAAATCTTAAACTCTTTCTCTACCTTAAGGGATATCAACCTCTAGCTCCTCAAGAGATACATCTGCTCTATGTGCAAGCGAATTTGGCAGTTCAAACCAGAGTCTTTTCAAATAGTTAAGCCCTTCAAAACTTTTTCTGAGGATACCTAATGAGCTCTTCATAAAGTTTACAAATTAAAGTCTTCTATCTGTCCACGCTGATTTTTAAGGGATTGCAATCATCTGAATGTTTGATAGATACAAAAGCACTTCAAGTGATATGGACTTACCAAGTAGACAAAGCTGACTGCTTTTGCACAAAATAAAGGGTGATTTAAAAATAATTCTTGTAGTGGCTCTTTAAGAAAGGAGAAAAAAACATCAACAAACCAACCAACCCAAAAAAATGAACCTCTGATATATTCTGAAGTGAAACACTTCATAGAAAAAATGCTGAACAGTGTAATAATCACTTAGGTTTTGTGAAAGATTGGATATGCCCCTCTGTGTCTTTCTAGTATTGCTTAATATTCACCATATGCAAGGTTACTTAAAGTGTTTGCTGCTCTTTTAGGACACTGTATGCATATTTTTTGTTCAATATTGTCATTGAAATTGCAAGAAAATAAAAAGGCAAGACAAAGATCAGAAATGGTGTGATGGAGTCAGTGTATTATTATTCTTTTACATGAGGCACATAGCATTTGTCCAGTGATAACTCATCTACTGCAGAGCGTTCCTCCTTTGATTCACAACAGTTATCACCAAATTCTTATGTTAATCTTAATTCCATTAATCCTACTACAGCACCTATATTTTGATGAAAAAAAGTGAGAATGAAAAAGTTGTGCTCTGGGATAAATACAGGATTAATATTACCATACTTCAGATGACCACAGCATAGTCTTCTATATCGAAGAAAGTCTCTACAGTACTTAAAGAGAAAGCGCTTCTACTTCCTAACTCATTTCATTAAAAAATAGACCAGGGTGAACCCTGCTTGCCAGATGACCACCCATTCTCCACCTTTTTTTTTGAATTTGATTATCAGTTTGGTTCCAGTCTTTAAGAAAGATGGAAGTGAATGCTGAAAAACTTTAGGCATGATGGCAGAGGTATGATGGCAGTAGCATGACTGAGTTAATAGACATCATTACCAGTCTTCCACCTCCTTACTGCTCTTTTGTTTTCTAAGGATGCCTCCATCTCAGCAACCATCCAGCAATTCTTCAAATACCTGCTTCAGCCATGCGAATGGTTCATATAAAATTAGTGGGACTATTTTCTAGTATACAAATAAATGTTTAAGAGATTTTTTTTTTGTTCTTTTTTGAAAGGGGCCTGGAATGATATATTTTCTCCTTCCTAATACATCCCTAGGATACTGGAAGAAACCTCATTCTTGTAATTCATTATTTCACAAGCAGTAGTAGTCACTGTTGTGCCTGTTCTTGGAATACATGCCAAAATCATCCTATCCTGACATATAACTACATCACATTTTGTCAGACTTTACATTCAAGTGGCTTTGAGGAACTCTTTGAAATTCTGGTTAAAGCTGAATGTCTAGCTCCTTTACTAAAGCCCCTAGAGGAAATGCTGAATTTTAGCATATGCTTCCTTGAACCTTTAATATGCATTGAGAAAACAAATAATTTAGAATGTGACAGGACTACTTTTTTTTCTCTTACTGAGTTACAAAATCTTAAATTATTTATAACGGAAATGCTGACACCATCTCAAATACAGCGGCATGAACATGCTGCTATAAAAATGATGAACCTGTTGTTAGACTTACTACCTTTGCCTAGGTTGTAAGCTACTTTAGATTTTTACCACACAGGTAACAATATTAATGAGATATTATTATTCTTACAGGTCATAGTCAAGTTATTTGCATTTTGTGTGCACAAGCAGTAAGACAAAACATTCTAAATCAGTTGCATGTCTCAGACAGACCAAAGCAAAAAACATTTTACATGTATCACTTTACACCAGAACTGGAAGTTCTTGGAAAAATATTCCTTTTGGTACTATTGGTGGTGATTTATCAATATCTTATTTATACATGCTGAAAACTTAAAGTGGGACACAAAGGGAAGGGGAAAATCTTGGTAGACACGTCTCTAAATTTTCTAAATGTAGACAAAACCTTCTGAGGAACAGTTATCCAAACCATCTATACTATATAAAGTCTCTTCAAGTTCAAAGTTTTCAAAATTGCCTGGAACATATTTAAATTTATTTAAAATATTTGTACTTTGCAGGACAGTTATATGTCCAAGGGGAGACTAGAGCTTTTATGATTTATTACTATAGAGATACATATTTCCCAGAGGCCGTATTGTTTCTGGGTTGGTCAACCTTTTTCATTCTGTCTTTTTTAATGCTAACAGATTTATCACGGCTAAATGCTTGGGAGTCAATAATGTGTCAGAAATCCTTAGAATACTGTGGTGGGTTAGTGTTAACTAACTGCCAAATGCCCACCCAGCTCTCACACATTCCCTTAGTAGGACAGGGAGAATAAACAGGACAAGCCTTCTGAGGGTTATTAAATAAGCTCTTGTCCTTGGTTGTCAGCCTTACAGTTTCCTCCAGTTAGGACTTCTGATGGAGAAAAAACATCATGTGAGCCTGCACATCAGTCCCATAAGGTCGTGCTCGAGATTTGTAGTTGTAGCTGACAGAGTTAATTCTACATAATATCCTTTGAAGCAAAATGTATGATGGAGATTACACCTCCCATTGTGTTAGCCCTGCTGTGTAGGTAATAACATTAAGACTTGGTCATATTTGTTTTGGTCATTTTACAGTGACTATCTAGCAAAAAAGTATTTCAAAGCTAATGGACATCTAAAAAGTCCATACAAAGAAAATATTATCTCAGTAATTCTCCGCAGCTTTCCAGAAGTCTTGCGAGGAAAAATTGCCATAACACTTTCAGGTGGCATTCTGATTAGTACTTTCTCAACACCTAAATATTCATATAATTATGTAGGTACAGAATGTGCACTTATTACTTAGGTAAAGAGTACCATATACAGCCTAATAGCATATCTTGCAGGTCAAAATAAGATTTGAGTATACTCCGGGAAATTCTGTAAGCTACATAATAAATACCTACATAAAATTTCTAAACCAACTTGATCCTTCTTCGGAGAATCGGTATCTCTGTGTGGACTGTGAAGGGTGATGATAATCTCAATAGCAAGAATAATGAGTGTGTAAACCTGGGTGGGATGAATCTGTGACTACATGACTTTTCTCAAATCTCTCAGAAAGCCTGTGACTGAACTTAGATTTCATTTATATAAGGCAACTGTAATAATTGCTGACAGCTGAGCATCACTGGAAACTGCACTTGTTTCTTTATGGCAGCAGGTAAGCATTGCCTCCTTCCTCTATATAGAAGGAAAACTAAATTATGAAAATAAGGAGTGAAATCAAAGCTTTATGAAGCATCCACAGAAAGAATTTTTTGTGCTAGTTTTGCATAATGCAACCAGTGAAGAAAAAACAAAAAAAAACACACACACAAAAAAAAAAACACACAAAAAAACCAAACAAAGGAAACTAAAAAAACAGAGGGGGGAAAGGCTAAAAAAATTAGACCCTTTTGTTTTATGATGTGTTTGGGTTTTAAGCTGGAAACATTAGACAAAGCTATAGTGAGACCATCTGCTCAGTGGGTTGGAAGGAGGTTGGAGTAGGGAGGCAAACTATTCAGTTAATTTTGTCACAAACAGAAAGCAACTAGGATAAGTGACAAAAAAAGAGTAGGGCATAACAATATCAAGGTGTGTGTTGTTGCTGGTGGGTAATAAAGTAATTAAAAGCAACTGATATCAAATATCAAAGCCAGGAATAGACAATTTTAGAAAGGATATTGCACTAAACTTTTGGAATGGTATGAACTGAAGATACATTGGCATCTGTCATTTTCTCACAACAGGTTTCCTTTGTCAATCATTATATTTAAAGGTCTTTAATGACAAGACTTAATCAGACTAGCACCAGCAACACTCTGAAGAGCTTCCTACTTATGGATTATATAATCGTATAACAGGATGACAATTTCATCATCCCTACAAATAAATGACACTGATAGGTATTTCACAGGTCTTCTCTAAACAAGGGTTACGTGACATGGTACTTCTAATATTTGGCAGCAGCAGAGATCTGTTTTAGATAAAAAGGAATTAGTGTTACATTAGAATGAGTTAGCATTATCAATTGCACTCTTATTTCAATGCATGTTACAGAAAACAGATTGTATCTAGATAGTACAGTTGCTGTATTGGTAAATGTAAAAACCATTACACCCTTAAAAATAATTCATAAATGATATTAAATCATAGGAAGGGAACTAATTTTTTAAAAAAGTCTGAGTGGAAAGGTTATGCATGTAAAATACTGATTGGATTAAAATACTGTTTTGCAAGAACATATTTATTTCATCCGATGTATTTATAATAAATTACTCACCTACTTTGCTTGATTTAAATAAACTTTCTTTTTAATATCCTTTTTATATATATATATAACTGTCAAAATGAAGAATTTTAAGAACTTTGTACCAAAAAATTCTGATGGGTTCAGAGCAAAATATTTAAGAGTAAATGTTTTTGTGGAGTAAAATCATACTTATTCTTTATTTATTTATTTTCTTCTTTACAGAAATTAACAAAACATGAATAGAAAGTATATCTCCGCGAAGAAATAAATGAGCTCCTAACTGCCTGTGTTACCCTCTGTGATAAAGGTTTTATGAATAAAAAACTAAATACTAACAGCTTTGGTCTGAAAAACTACTAGCTGAAATATTTGTCAACTAAACATGCAAATAACAAATAAGCTATCAGAAATATCAGTGCTATCATGAATTATTCCAAGAATTACATTTATCTTAAGCAATAATATTCCTAATAAAAAAATACTTTCTACATTTTCAAATGCAAAAAAGGAAATGCATACCTTAGGTCACTCTACAGCATTATGAATGAATGGCAGGTTTAAAATATATCTACATCCACAAAATATGCTATTGCTCAGAAAGTTAAATTTTAAGCAACTGTACATCACATAACAATGTCATGGGGGTTGTTTGCTTGTTTGTTTTTCAAAAATGAAATACTAAAACCAAGGACTAAGGCAATTTTTCCCAAGTATAGGAATTCTTAGATGTATGCAATGTCAGACAATATCAAAAAGTCTGGGTAAATTATGCCTCTTCCTCAGAAGCCCTTCCTTTAATATTGCTGTCTACAGTTTCCCAGAAGAATTTCAATAAACAGATTAATTTATTGTTTATCTCTAATTTAGAAAATATGGACTACAGATTCATGACGAAGATGGATTTCCTGGAAAAATATTGGGTTTGACTGTGTAAATAAAGGATCTATTTCTAACATATTTCATTCTTAAAAAATTACGTAACTTCAAAAAATTATTGTTTAAGCTAATGCTACATGCCTTTCTGTGAAGGAGACCATTAATCCTTTTAGGAATAATTTACCATAAAGAATGAAATAATCTGACAATAACACATTTCATTTTAATTATGAACTTTTTTTTTTTTTTTTTGCATATTCTCTTTATCTGTCTGGCAATGTCATTATAAAGTGCATTGATAGTAACCGCTCTATTGCTCATTTGTAAAAAAGTCCAAAAGAACAAGTTAACTTTTTTCTGTTTGGCCACTGGATGATGAAAGTGCAGACTGTAGGGGAAATGGAATGAATTCATTAATATCCTGGGTTCAGCAGTAGCAGTCATTTTTTCCCCTTAGTAGCTGGTGCAGCACTGTGTTTTTGACTTTCAGCCTGGGAACTGTGCTGATAACACCAATGTTTTTAGCTACTGCTTAGAATGTTTAGTCTGACCAAGGACTTTCTGAGCCCCATGCTCTGCCAGGGAGGAGGAGAAGCTGAGAGGAAGCAGAGACAGGACACCTGACCCAAACTAACCAAAGAGGTATTCCATACCACAGCATGTCATGCCCAGGAGGTAACTGGCAGTTACCCGGAAGGGAGAGGACTGTGGGGGTGAGGCTGTGTATCAGTCAGTGGTGAGCGACTGTATTCTCTTCCCTTGTTATTTCATTTATCATTATTATTATTGGTGGTAGCAGCAGTGGTTTGCATTGTACCTTAGTTACTGAACTGTTCTTATCTCAACCCGTGGGAGTTACATTCTTTCCATGCTCCTCCCTATCCCTCTGGGAGCAAGGGGGGAGGAGGAAAGGGGGGGGGATGAGCAGGCTACGTGGTTTTCTAATTTACGACTGAACTTAAACCACGACAATTAAAGAAAAGCCTGCAAGGATAAAACCTTTATGGATATATGCCAACAAATTTTGCTCTAGGAACAACTATGTTCCCATCTGCCACTGTCTTGTAACTGTACTTGTAAAATGCAAGAGATTCATCAAACAGAAGATATTAACAACACAAATTGTACTTAACTCTGCTTAAAGAACTACATCAACCCTCACACAAGTTAAATGCACAGCTCATGGTACGTTAAATTATTTCTTACTGAAAATATTTTTAAATGCATTTAAGTTAGCAATGATGAATCTCACACAATAGGGTTAAAGACAGTACCCTGAGTTAACTAACAATTAAACTTTGAAAGCTATTCATTAAACATATCAGTTTTATCTTGAAAAGTTTAATAGATAATGTACTGTTAGAGAAATATCAATCCAGGTAACGTCTTTGTTTCTGTATGGTCTATGATCCAGTGTTGTCTTCTTCCTCCCCCTAAGAGCATGAATTCTCCCCCTCCCCTACTATTTTCCTATTCTTTTGTGGCTTTCTTATACAAAGAGTTCAGTATTTCAAAAGAATTAGCAAATACAGTAAAATAGTGATTTTGTTTCCCTGTTTTGGTTTGTGCTGAAATTTTAATGTGAATATGTCAAAATTAGAACTTTCAAAATAATGCACAACAGTGAAGTAGTCTGTCTGTAAAATTACAATTTTTCTTCAATAGTACCCAAACCCACCATTTCTGTTGATATCCCATTTCCTTAGCAAAAGCTTCTCAGTCTCAAAATAAATTATGTTTTATTTGCTTTCACTTTTGATGAAATAAAGATAATTCACTTAGAAAGTGAAGTGAAGAACTAAAAACAATTATACATTGGTACAACAACCAAATGCAGCAGAGGGACAAGGTCAGAACTGACTAAATCAAATGATTACAAAAAACAAATTATGAGAAAATGTTCACGCTTTGGAAGATTATTTTGCTGTATACATATTGACAGAGAGAGAGTGGTATTAGTTATATCAGAAGTCTCTCCTGTCTATCTGCTTTACCAAAATGAATGTAGTGTATTTTAAATTTTAATGTTCATGGCTACAGAGGAGATACTTGAAATAGTGGCTTATACAGAAAATACCAAGGGAAATTTTTCAATAGCAGTGTTAGCATATACCACTATAATAAATCAACAGAACAGTTTATTTAACTCTTCATTTGTTGAGAAGGAGAATCAAGCACACAATTCTACTCTTCCTGTCAGGGAGAATAAATATCTCATTTATTTCCTGGGCATTTCAAGAAATGTCAGACACCTGCACTGTCTAGATTCAACATTAACCATTTCATCACCTGTGTGTCATCTCATTCACAGCATCTTCCTCATTTCAGTTTCAACCATTACTACCAATTCCTACAGCAATAGGGAGAAGGCACTTGGCCTGAGAGTATTCTGTTTATCATGCAATTAGCAAAATATTTGGATTTTTTTTAATTACATATAATTTATACCTAGGTCCATTGTTCTTAAATCTCTGACTGTCTGTTGCTTACATAATTTTATTTTTTTTTTCCTCATGAAATTCTTTGTCCTCTTCTCTCCTTTCCTCTCTTCTCTTTCTTTTCTGTATAACCACTTGGTTTTAAAACACTGTCTGATTTTTTTTTATTTAGTATTTGTTACTTTTTGTAATATTGTAAAAATTGTAATATTGTAATTGTACCATTGTATTTGTAAATTTGTAATATTGTAAATAAATAAAGTATTGTAAAATTGTAATATTGTAAAAATGTTATTAATTTACAGGTACAATTGTCACATTGTTCTGAGATGTACTCACAAGCGCAAAGCTTAAATATTTGTTTAATATTGAGCCACTGTATAATGATGTCTTTAATATTTTGTCTTTTTGAACACATTTTCTCTCCTTACATAAACATAACCCCATTTAATTTCACAGATATGTTGATCACTGAGGAAATGTCTGACCCAGGCATCATCTAATTCATCACTTTCATGACAAAAAAGTGTTTGGTGCTAATACATGAGTGTCTCCACTTAACTGCTTTGTTTCAAATTCTTGCAGTAGCTTACTACTTGCTTTTGCTTTGCCCTCATCTCTCCTGAGAATCACCTGATTTATTTCTCGCTCAATGAGTTTCCAAGGATTTCAGCAACCTCAGGCCTGTACCCATGACTTAAAAGACCTGTTCATCTTGCAATTACACAAACGAAGTTACCGTTGGTCCATTACACCTGTGTGTTATAAAATTTTTAGCACTTGTGCCTGATTCTGCACATGTATTTACTGACATTTCTTTTTTTGTTTGACTCCTTTGAAGCAAAATAGACTACTCATTCACAATATCCTTTGCCATTACTGTTAATAACACCGGGTCTTTGCTCTGTGTCCAGTCTTTGTTGGGAAAGTTGTGGCTGTCAACCCATTTACAACCTCAACCTGACAAATGTTGGTTAAGCTCTAGAAATTCAGCTAGATTCCTTTTGAGATAGCTAGAAAGAAAGTACCTCCCATCAATACCACTTCCCTTAGATTACTGGAGTGAATCAACTTCTGCATGTGCTTACATTTTCCTCAGTTAACCATACCCGTAGTCTCAGTGACTTGCATAGACTGAAATAGTCACCCTGTGAATAGCAAAACTGCGTAGAACAAACCCTGGATTTTCATTTTCTAAATTGTCTCTGTCATAAGAAACCATTTCCTCAGAATTAGCTTGTCTTCACCAGAGACAAAATTTGCAGTCTTAAAGAGTTTATACTATCTCAGATGTTAGAATCTTAAGGAAAGGCTATTCATAACAAATTCATTTCTTACATTTTTCTAGGAAAAAAAAAATCTATCAGAAATATGAAGGATAATAGCCATATAATCTTACTATGTACTTTTAAAGAAAAAGATACTGCATTTGCAATTGCATTAATTGCATGTTAAAATACTCTGACGCCTGACTTCATGGTTTCCTCATCAGATTTAAGTAAAATTTCCAGATATCACACTTATTCAGAAGTGAAGTTTCAAAGTACTGGAGGAGACCACTGGCCTAGGAGCTTGCCCATACAATCCCACACACCCTGCCAACACTGGCTTTAGGGGATCAGGCAAATTCAAATACATACACAGGTGCATCTACTTCATTCCTCTTTTATTAAAATTACCTTTCTCACCATTTTATTTTACTTTCTTTTCCTGAAATTCTATCACGGGGCACACATACTGCTCTCTGCACGAGATCTCTGTTAGGAGGCACAGTGTATTAAAATGGCAAGAAAGTCTTATGAGTTACTGGAATGGATGAGGTAAGGATAAGAAGGCTAAATTGACTGCATAAGCAGAACATAGGGTCTTTGTTGATGCTGGCTTTGGTACCATGAGCATTCATATCCTGCTTCTCCCAGCACATGGGGAGAAAATACAGATTTGAAGATGGAAGAAAGAGCAGTGAGTCATGTTTACCAAGTATGTGCTTATTTTTAGGAATAAAATCAGAATTGCACATTTCATAAGTATGACAGCATACATAAGGCACACAGTTTTTTGCATATTTCAGTCATCCCAGCACATTGTAACTGAAAATGATCACCCAGAAAGCATCACGGTCAACTTGGGTGCTCCAGTTCATGCATTCCAGTTTGCTCCAAGAGAGAGAAAACATCTGTAGGGATGAGGGAACATTCTTCAAATCCCCTTCAGCCACCCCTGTCTTGCTGCCCCTTCCTGGAGTAAGGGCATGGGAACTTTAGTTTTCATTCAACCCTTTGTTCTCTACATCCTGTATGGTTTTGGGTTTTACTTTTCCTTGAGGAAGATGAGGATTCTTCCCTATCATTGCCAGCTAATATGGAATAGCTATTAATTCATCCCTACTTCTTACATGAGGTAGGTTTGAAGTGGCTGCTCCCTTGTAACTTACAGGTTCTTTCTGTCTTTTCCAGGTGTCAAAAATAATCTCCTTTCCATAAACAGAAGCTCCCTACAATCTTTAAATTATTCTCTTCCTAAAAGAGTCTGTGGTATGGCAACATGGCCAAGAGGTTTGGGGCTTTGGTACCAAATGTGAAGAAGGATGGAATGAAAGCATCAGAAATAGTGACCAGTGGCTTTCTGGGCAAAAGTGGTGCTTTTGTTTCTCAGATTAGAAGAAGTAGCAACATACTCAAGTCCTTTTCTTGACAAGACCTTTATTTGTTGTCCCGGGTTCAGCAGTAGCAGTCATATTTCTCCTTCTTAGCAGCTGGTGCAAGTGTCCCCTCAGGTCCTATTACAAACAAATCACTTTGTTGGTACTCAGATTTGAGACAGCTTTGTTTGCAGACTGCTGGAATGCCTGCTATCATTTCCCAAAAGCATTTAAATAGACTTTTGTTTATAAAGTATCACAATATGCACTGGACATATCTGGTAGACCACACTAAGATCTTGAGAGCTGATGTTTCTCCCTTTTGAGTGCAGAGAGATCTGAGGGATTTTTTTCTTTTTTTAAATCCAAACTAGAATTTAGGGTTTTGTTTGTTTGCTGGTTTTCGGTTTTTGGCATTTTGGGGGAGGGGTGATTTTTTTTTTTTTTCCTTGGTTTTGGTTTTTTGTTTTTTTGTTGTTGTTCTTCTGTTTCATCATCTCTCTGCCTACCATGAGCAGCTGACAATGAAAACACAGTGGTGCAATTCAATGCTCCTTTCTGCTGTCTGTCTGCATTTTCCTTTAGAAACAAGCTTCTCTTTACTTCTGGACCTTAACAGGTCTAAGATATGCAGCTGTCTTTCAATAGCAGGCCAGTACTCTTCTGGAGCTTCTTTCAATCTCTTTCAAGGTGTAGCAGTGGTTCTTCTGCATTCATAAATCTCTTTCTGTCCTTTCTTTCCTAATCCAAAGACTCTCTCAGTATACTTTCTTTTCCATTTTTCATTCTGCAGGATGCAGATGGCAAGATAGAGAGATATGACTTTTGCAATTTTTTTGTTTTTTTATTAATATAGCAGAAAAGTCACTCTAAGAGTAGTCTTGTGACAAAACATGAAATTACTAGAAGCCCTTTCCAGCCCTAACTATCCTATTCTAACCCTAACTATTCTATGATTCTATGAAGTGTGTACTCAAACAGTGTGAAATAACTACTATCCTATAATGTGTTCCCTAAACTATATCCTAAATAATCCCATATCCTATAATGTGTTTCCTAAAATATATCCTAAATATATCTTAAAGTATACCTCAAAACTTCTTTCAAAAAGACATAGTAATAGAGTAATAAACACCGTAATAAACATAGTAACATAGTAATGAATCTAGTAATGAACGTAATAATATAGTACTGAACACAGTAATAAACACAGTAATAAATAACAGTAACAAAGACAGTAATGAACATGTGTTGTGGTTTAAGCCAAGCTGTAACTCAGAACCACGCAGCCGCTATCTCATTTCCTCCCTTCCTCCCCCCTGCTCCCTGAGCAAGGGGGAAGAGAATAGAAAGAATGTAACTCCCATGGGTTGAGATAAGAACAGTCCAGTAACTAAGGTATAACACAAACTGCTGCTGCTGCCA
>WYDI02018123.1:0-27231 GCA_009867235.2 Psittacus erithacus
GGGATCGGTGTTGGGACCGGTCTTGTTCAACATCTTTGTCGGTGACATGGACAGTGGGATTGAGTGAGCCCTCAGCAGGTTTGCCGATGACACCAAGCTGTGTGGTTTGGTTGATACGCTGGAGGGAAGGAATTTTGACTATGAACAATGAAGAATCAAATAAACTGGGTAACTGAACACTTGACAGTGTCAACTACTGTCTATGAGTGTTTAGAAACAGGGGGAGAATATAAAGCTAAACAAGTAAAACAAAATATTCAGAATTTTCAATTCTAGATGATATTTAAACCAATTTTTCATGCTCTATTGATTAATTTTACCATCTAAAATTATTCAGCAAAATTAACGGTAAAAATTAAAGATATTTTAGAGTCCCTTTTTCAGAAATGTTCATGTATTATTGCAAGTCAATGAGCCTTCAACCTCAAAGCCTCTCTGTAGCACAGGACATTTCTGTAGATGGAAATTTCATTTTATTTTCATCTTTATTACTCTGCTAGGACAGCAGCCTCCTTGACAACATGCTGGTTTGTCAGTTTAGACATGGTTCATTGAAATGAAGTTCATTGAGAAGTTCAGAGGTCACTGAAGTTCAGAGAATGAACCATGTGGGGTTTTTAATAGAATTTATTCTGACTTAAGGTAACATTCAAAACAGCTTTAGAATTTTAATCAGCAACACAGAGGCATCAGCAGCTTGTATGCTATGTGTTATTGCACATGATGTAATAACATGTAATAATGTGTAATATGTGATGGTCATGAGTATACCTAAGAAATTAGCTGGAAACTATAATAAAACCTACCAAATTCAGTTTTCTACATCATCTATTTCCCTTTTAGGCTATACCTTTTTGAGTATACCACTGTTTTTTTCTGCATAGAAAAATAAGAATGAAAATCATGTGCACATTTACCTCCCTTCTATCTGGTTGTAATGCACACAAATGGCAATGTGCAAGTACAAATCCCATTAAAAATCAGAGCTAAACTAGTATTTTCTTATAACACAAAAACTGCAAAACCTAGAGCACTCATAGCATTCAAATCAAAGGTGCATCTGAATTAATAGTGTGATTCTGCATCTTTGAAAACAGCTTGCTTAGTGCATAGTGTCTTACTGATAGAGTGCACAGAGTTTTTTATGCATGACATACCACAAAATGCAATTTCCTAGTAATTAATAGGAAAAGAACCCTTAGCTTCAATATGAAAACTTGCCAAAGAACAGATTGGATTCTAGGGAGAGATTCATGTTTATCACCTCCTTTGTTATCACTCAGAAAAGTTAAGGTTTTTGTTTTTTCTTACTCCTATGGAAAGCAGCTGACAGAAGCAGGATTTCACTGTTTTAGCCATCTGCTGAAATGCCTTAATGGAGCTCGAAAGAGTAACACACACATTTTTCTTGCCATTGAGATAAGGTCAGAGGAAATCACTTCAGACTGGAGAAACTTTCCTTGTTCATTTCTGCATGAAGTAAATTAGACTTAAATTTGAGGTGCACCAGATCTGGAACCACCACCCTATTCATGGACATATACATGGTTTGAGTCACTTTGTGACATGTTCTTATGTGAATCATTAAAATGTTATACCATAAAATGCTTACTCATTGACATGAACACAATCTCAAATGGGCAACAAAAGCTTTGATTAATGTACCTCTAGTTCCTATGGTCCAAAAGAGACAAATTATCTGTATGATACATTGTCCATAATTAATTCTACCAGCACTTTTTTCAAATGATCAAGATATGACTAATGATTACATATTAACACAGACTGATATTTTAGAAGTTAGCATTTCAAATGAAATTACTATGGTATTGTTTTATATTAGATGGCACGATGTAGTATTTCAAAGTCTCTTTTGCACGCTCAGATTAAAAACCTCCATAGACGGTATACACACACACGCAAAAAAACCCAAACAAACAAACAAAAACACACACACGAAACAAACAAACAAAAAAAAAACAACAAAAAAACCCCCAAAAAACCCCAAAACAAATAGCACTAAAGAATAATTTAACTTCAGGATATTATTCCTCAAAAAATTCTTCTTAGAAAATTGGAACTTTCCATGTTGAAAGATCACAATGAACAAGGAATATTCATCAACTTCAATTTTCAAGTATTAAGTCAGAATACAACTCACTGAGAATTTCCAATGAAGTACTTCCTTCTGAAATGCTTATTCCACTGGAGAAGTGCATCACCTTTGATAAAGTGTTCTCAGATTTTCTAATATGGACAGTATCAGAGAGTGCTCATAGAAATACAACAAATACTGATATCCACAAATTTAGAAGAGAGATACAGAGCTATCAAAGATATCAGAGTGCTACATTTACATTTTGAATGCAATTATACATTTTGAATTAAATTTTTACATTAATTATTTATACAAATATATTATTTAAAAAAAGAAAAAAAAAAAGAAGACATTAAAGTAATCCGCTTCTGACTTTGCAAAAATGTGAAGAATCAGTCTTTGCTTGAATCAGGTAGAGCATAAATATACAACTGTCTCTTCTAAACAGTTCTAAAATCTCTGACCTGGGAATATTTTGTAAATGTCAAGAGACTGGGGTAATAAAGAAAACACTTCCTACTCAGTTCCCACATGAACCTTTCTCAAATGTTTTTAATCGTCTGAAATTTGAAATCACTTTGTTCCTACGGAGCGGTACTTATAATTACTGCTAAGACGTAATCTTACTTTCTTGTTCAGCCAACGTTCAGAAAACATTAACTCACTTCCACTGAAAAGAACTTATTTGATGTTTATTTAAGCATTTAATTTAATTCAGCAACAGTTCCATTAAAGATAAAGTCCTTAGACAGTCTCTCTCTCACAGACATGCACAGAAAGTAAGAAGAAGAAAACAGTGAGAGGAAGAGATAAGCGCACTAAGAATTTCCATTTCCAGAAGGGTGTTATGAAAGACACTAATTAATCTCACATGTCTGAAATGACAGGCAATGTGCAAAGACATAATTGCTTAACACCGATAGGAAGTGTCAACAAATAGGATATCTTTTTGTGGTGCCCAGAGATTAATCACCAAACTGCTGCATGGGGAGGGAAAATGTTTGTGTTGATATAAATAAACATATCTTCATATGAGTGATTAGGTGTTAGGTACCTGTGTATAGTTACCTGATCCTAGTCTTGTTTTCTGAGTTTACGTTACAAAGAACTCTCACTAAAACATATTCTTAGTGGCGTTTCTGTAGGCTACCTAACTCTCTCTTTAGGCTCCATTAGGTGGACTGACTGGATCTTCACTTAATATAACAAGAGGCTGGATACCTACTTGCAGGCAAGTAAATTTAGAGACAGCAATCGTTAACAGAATCCCACGCAGTCTCAAGAGTCACAGTGAACCCCAGGAAGAGAACAGGAAAACTTAAGAGCCAACCCAATGTCTTCAGTTCCTGACATTTCATCATTGAACTTTGTATGAAAAAATGCACATCCACTATAGTTCAGCCTGTGACTTCAAATTCTTTTCTAATATTAAATAAAAATCATGATAACAACACTAAGAAGTTAAAAGGTTCAAATATAATTTAAAATAGCAATAAACAGAAGCCAGTAATGTACCTACAAACGATGACAGAAAATACATGGTAGATATAAAATGCAATCACACAGGTCATATTATTCTTTGGTCTAAAAAGTAGTTACATTTCCTCTTCAATTTCTGTTTATTAAGAAGCAATGAAAAACTTGCTTAAACATAGAAGGAAACTACAAGTATTTATAAACAAGGATTCACACACATCAGTGAAAACAATCACAATATGGTGCTAACAAACAAGCACTCATTAGAGAAGCTCGTGTAACTATCAGCATATGCACTTTCAGGCCATTCCATTGCAAATTAAAACACAATAGTTAATCATGATTACACTATTTCTACTGATGTTTAGTCTAATGCATTTTAACACAATATAGTTATAAACAATCATGTTACTGTGGTTTAGCTTTCAGCGTAGCCACACAAACTGACTAAATGTTCATTTCTACTCTGCCTGAATTTTAAAACGTGGTACATTCACATTTAACATCACATTTGTAACAATGAATGTTGTTTTATCATCTGTTAATGCAGCTCAGCTGACATGAGCTAACTCATTAAAATGTGATAGTGATTTCTTTGCAGTCATTTAACAGTGGACATCTAATATAGAATCATGGAATAATTTAGGTTAAAAGACCTTTAAGATCATCTAGTCCAACCCTCAACTCAGCACTGCCAAGTCTACCACTAAACCACACCTCTAAGCACCACATCTACATCTCTTTTAAATACCTCCAAGGATAGTGGCTCTACCACTTCCTTGGGCAGCCTGTTCCAGAGCTTGACAACCCTTGCTGTGAAGACTTCATACAGTACAGTTGAACCTCATATGACTGGCCTTGGCCCATTGATCCAGCCTGTCCAGATCCCCCTGTAGATCCTTCCTACACCCCAGCAGATCAACACTCCCACCCAACTTGGCTTCTGCTGCAAACTCACAGATTGTGCACTTGACAAGTAGGGTAAGTACTCGAGTATATGGGTAGGTGCCACAACTCAGCTGAGCAGTAGTTTGTCAAGCTGCTACAATTCAACTCATATCTGATCATGTCTTTGAGCACATGTTATAACTTACTTTAAAATAACTTTCTCCTTTGCGAGGCAATTAGTTTAAATAAATTGATCAAGTAAAAGAACTGGTCAAGTAAAGAAATAAAATTACACAGGAGAAGTATGATATCCTGCATCAAAAACACTGTTCTGTGATGAAACTGTAATCAAATAATAGCATACTGAAGAGCTGCAGCAACAGGACTTAGTTATCAAGCACTTTGAGGTACCTATAGCTTCATTAATATAGCTACTGAGCCTGCTTGAAAAACAACAGTAAGATTTTGTATTTGGAAGAAGACGTGACTTTGTGAAACATCTGTTAAACACTGGCAACAAATTTGTCAACATACACAAGAAATAGACAAGTCAATTTTATATGTACACAGGGGTGGGTTTTTTCTGGCATTTCAGCATCAGCAGATGTCACGAGGTAAGGAAGCATGTGGCATCGATGTGGCAATTTTATCTTAGAGCAGAGATAGCCTGCAGAAGAGCTTTTGTAACTGCCTAAACCCACATTCACTTGGCACCTGTAATCTAGCGTAATGGTCTGACCAACTTCTAAGTAGGAATAGTGCCATGGTAACAGATGGATAAAAGTGTAGGCAGCAATAGGAGCATGTACCACCATCCAGTGTATTTACTGAGGCTTGGAAAACCTAGCCAGGGATGAGTCAAGTGACTGAAATAAAAGCCTATGGCTAAGATGGCTTGCCAATGGCAATTCAGCTCTTGCCTTTGTTAGCATTTCAAAGTACATACATTCTGCCCTTTGTAAGCTACCGATAACAAAGTAGGAAAACAGGATGAACAGTAAATATAGAGGACCCTGGGTTTTCAGTCTTTTCTGCTATTGAGGGTCCCTGTGCAAGTCTGCATAGGCATTGACCAAGCATCTTCCAATTCTGCTGGCAGATCTGGGACTATTGCCATGGCTATCCCATACAAGACTGGGACAGCCTTGTAGAGCTTTATTTACAAGATTCCTTAGGGCAAGTAGTGCTGTTTTATCAGCACTTTAGTCACCAGTGTAATTGCTGAGCTTGTCCCTACTGCGCTACAAATGAGGAAGGCAGGTTGCTATTTTCAGAATTCTGTGAGGAGCTGTTTGTGTCCCTTCACAAAGCAGTTTTCCACCCCATTATGTAAAGGCTTTTCAGACTAACAGGAGGAAGCCTCTAAAAGCTCTTGTGAGCCACAACTGGCTGGAATGTCAATAAAGTAAAGTATTTTCTATTTGTATTTTCATGGTCTAGTCACGGAAACTGCCACAGATTTGCCTGACTTTTGCATTCAAGATTTCAACATTAAATTGAACAGGACTGTATCCAGACAGAGATCAATCAAGCCAAAAAGAACAGAAGTAAAAGAAGACACCTCCTCAGCAATGTCTGCTTAGAGGGTGGGTAGCTGTGAGGTTATCTCTGCACAGGGAAAGAGTTTGGTTTTTTCCTGCCAAATGCAGATCACTGTTCCATTATACGAAGGAGATCAGCAAGCTGGTCTTCTTCCATAGTTATCAGTCTGACAGCAGACTATGAAATAAAAAAGGGATAAACTCTGCCCTGGAAATAGGACTTGCAGAAATTAAATTTGTGTGTACCTTGGCATACAGTGCAGTTGGAATTAAGTTTCTAGCAGACCATAACCAGAAATCTACAACACAATAAAATGGAGAGGCATGAAACAGAGGAAGGAAGAGCAAAAGAGTTATTAAAACTCTTGTACCAAGTAGTGTCCTCAAAGAGCATATAGGACATTATTAAACAAACTTGGATTCCAGAAAGTTGCTATGCTACAGCACAAGCTCACCAATTCTTGTAACAATAAAGATATGACACATGACATGATACAACTAAGTAACATATTTCAGTGTCAAGTCTTAAAATGCCCTCCTGTGAACTTGGAAAAAGCTCCTGCCATCTAGTACTTGAAATAAGAGGCTTTATATAACTCCTGTCTGCTACTACTTAAGCGAGAGACTTCATGTAACACTGTAACTAGACTCTCATGCCTGCTATGATCAAAAGCTGTCTTCGATATGGGCTAAAATATGCACAGAAAATAAATAGAACATATGCACACTATTTACTGTGCACAGTCAGAAATAGGCTGTTTTCAGAATAATATTAGCATGATGCTTTTGGTGCTGTTCTAAGGTTTAGACTGACTTAAGTTTGAGAAGGAGAAAGTAGTACTGATGATGGATGCTATTAGGTTAATCGTTGGACCCAGTGACTTTCAGGGTCTTTTCCAACCTAAATGATTCTGTGATATCTTCCTATATAAAAGAAAGTAAAATTCAATAAGATCCTGTTATATTACTTGAGTATTATAACACAGAGATCATAAAATTCACTACCACTACCTTTGAAGTAATTTGTGAGTGAACACATCATTAAAGAGACAAAGAGCCTTTGACGACAGGTTACAAACCAGGTATCAAGCCTTGTAGCTTTCTAGAAAGGCATGTAACCTTCCTAGGTAGTTTCACCATAGTCTGGAAAAGAGGGAGAGAGGTACCAGAGGGAATACCTGTGTGAAAATAAAGGTTGCTTTATGGGGATCCTCAAAGTTTGAAAAGAAGTTCCTTCACTCTACGAAAACTTTTAGAGGGTAGAGATTAGCCAAAAATGTCTGCCACGGACAGCAGTTTGTGATGTTTGGGTATTTGATCCATTTCTGCATGGTAGTAGCACCCACCAAGCATTATAAACCCATCTGTTATGTGAAATATTGCTGCAATATAGCCAGGAGGCATCCTCATGTCAGGGTACATACGAGTGACTTGGCAGTGAAGGACATCAACAGGGCTTCTGTGTGGCATGCAGGGCTCTGGGTCCAGAGGGAGCTGCTAGCTCAATGGAACACATGCAGAACTGGCACAGTACTGTTCACGAAAAGGTATTCTGTTTCTTAAATAAAGCAAGATATTAATAAGATCAACACTGTCTTGAAATGTTCCTTTCTTTCTAGGATTACAGCAGGGAGTAGCATATTCAAAACCAAGCACATTTGTTTTAAGTACAATACACTGGCCTAATGCCAACAAGCAAAAAATCTTGTCAAATTTTGGCACTGTTTCACTTTCATAACTCTGGGATCCTTCACTGGATGCTTAATCTGATAATAGCTCATTAAATGCTCCCTTCCATTCACCTGATGACAGAGGCAGAAAGCTAGTGCCTGTGTCCTGCAGGAAATCAAAGAAGATGCCCTGAGGACACAGAAAATGCCTGATCTCTATAACTAGGTTCAGGCAGATTCTGCAATGTGCAACAGCAAACAGCCCAGCAAGTACCTTCATGTTCTCCAGTCATACATCACAGGACACACTGTAAGAGGGAGATTAGCAAGTGTCTCTCCTAATGAACCCCTTTTTTTTTTTTTCATTCTCTAGATCCTGGGGCATCAACAAGGTTAATGCACCAAACCCAAATACATTTGATTTTGAAATATCCTGAGGAATAAGGTAGGTATAGGTTACATCACCAGTAGCAAACAATTGTTTCATGTGTTCCAGACATTTGATCTATATTGTCACAGAGTCACAGGATCATGTAAGCTGGAAGATCATCCAGACCCTCTAGTCCAACCAAGGTTTGCTGGACCTTTTTCATTCATGTTCATAGAGCTTCAGCTCACACAAAGGTAAGACAAAAGGCACCTGGCCACTTAGACAATTGCTAAAACAAGTGTCCCTGTGGCCTTCTACTGGTTATGGCAAAGACAGTATTTTCTGGGCTACAAGACATAGCTGTCTTGACTTCTACAGTTCTGAAATCATAATAGATTTAATGCTTTGGGCATTGGAGGAAAATTTGCTCTAATATTTATTCTATCCAGCTAGAAGGCTTTTTTAAAGGTCTTTCATTGCTCCTTTTTTAGCATCTCAGTCATCTCCCAGGGATGCATAAGGATAAAGCAGGTCTCAATGCTGAATCTGTGAGGGGAGACAGAAAGCTCTGGACTGATCAAGTATACGGCTAGTCAATACTACCACAAAGGGGAATAATTATAGACAGACAAATTTTCACTCATGAAAGAAAAGATGGGCTGAGCCAGTTACAGTCTCCTCCTCTTCCTAAACATGTCAGTGATTAGACTCATAGAAAGGTATTTCTTGGGCCAAAAGAGAAGTTATAGGTCTGGGCTTCCATCCTTATGCACTGAATGTAGATTATTTCTGCAACTGAAGCTGAACCCTCCTGTTTACTTTGTACGTATGTCTACACCATCCCTTCACATGACATCAGGCAACACTGAAATGCCAGCAGAGGTCTGTCACTAGTGCTGGCCCTTAAGATCTCTCCTACTTTCCTATTTGTGAGGAACCAACCTCCCAGGGTCACCACAACCCCCTTGCACTGCCACAGAACCTGCTTTAGGAACTTAGCGCGTGTGTCAAGTTCTGACTTCAGCCATTCTTTCGCAGATGTCTCTCAGTCAAGATGGGGCTAATTGGTTGAGATACTGTAATAATCACAGCTAGGCTATAAATAAACACAGTATTAGCACAGGATTCTCTAATTCATTTGTAGGCAGTACAATAAACATACACATGAACCTTTGAAGTCTCATACCAGATGCCTCAGGAATGGAACAAGGATTCTTTCTGATTAAATCAACCATGTTCTAAACATAGCTTTTGAAGGGAGGTGAACATGGCTAACTTGGGGAGAAAGGAACTATGGCGATTGCTTTTATAAGCATTCCCTACTTTATTTTAAAATAAAGATTGCCATTAAATGTGACTACATGCTAATCCTTAACAGAAGGAACAAGAAAATAGCTTTCATTGCTTGTAATGACATAAGATACTTCCTGTTGATGTGTTCACATATATATAAGCTACCAGTTAGCTATTCAATACTCTTTGCCTCTAATGTTTCTACCAAAATGGATGTAGACTTGAACTGCAATATTCCCACGGGAATTTATCAGGGAGAAGCATGTTCTCTTCATGGAAAAACAGAAAGAGAAAATTAGATAAATTAAATAAAATGGCTATTAGATTGCAGATGGCTAGAACAGCTTGCTATACATCTTTTTTTCATATTAAAAAGAAAAAAAAAAAGAGACAGAACAGTGAAGTAATAAATCCAATAACAAAATATCTGATAATATCTGATAATCTTATTAACTTGAAAAGCTAACCAAGGTTCAAGAAACTCAGTAGTATCTATGGTTACACTGCCTACCTGCCACTTGGTTACATCTGACAGCTGTAATACAATAAAGCAAGAAATCATAGAATCATAGAATCCTTCACGTTGGAAAAGACCTTTAAGATCATCAAGTCCTGCCTTTAACCTAGCACTTGTGGTAAACCATCAGGGAGACGTATATATTTTTAGTTGGCTTATGTTTGGCTCTTTCCTGACAGCAGATGGGATTAAGATGACTGTTGCTGTGACTTTGATTTACTCTTAAGAGACAATTTCTGTATCCTTAAATTTAGCCTTCTGTATACTGAAGCATATGCTACATTGTCCACAAGACATGATTAATCTAAAATATAAACAGCTTCTAATCAGCGCTCACTTAGTCTTTCAGTAGACAGAAATCATTACTGGATATTACATACAATTTTGATAAAATACTGCTTCTGAAGAGGGCCAGATGTTCTTTTCTACAGCTACTGCTTCAGTTTAACTGCATATAAATACCGCACACTCCAAAGTAAACATTTTAAAACCTAGCAAAAGAGGTAAATGGAAGAAAGGAAAACTCCCTTGTGACCTCCTCTGGAACCTGTGTAATAAATTTACTTCTGCCTAATTCCAGATCAACAGAAAGCAAAAGCATATCCTGCTCAAGCATCCCTTTTTCTTATGCTCAGAAGACAAGGTAAAACTCTTAGAAATCAGCATTGCTCCCCATGCTTTCCATAAAGATAAGCCTTACCTAGAAGTACTACGGCAGAACAGAAATATACATGATACTGCAAATAAAGAGAGTGGGATGAGGAAAAAGCCACATATATGCTTATTTTTTCCAGGGGAAAAAAAAATAAATCTAAACATCTCATTGTGTATATCAAATCAATAAATCTGTGTATGGACACAGAAATACATCCAGTACATACTTATGTATACACACCAACATATAGCTTTATTAATTTGTTAGCCACAACAGGAAATTAAAATTAAGGATTATATTAAAGATTCTTGTATATATTTCTGGAATTACAATATCATGGGGCCAATTTGCCTTTGTAGCTAAGAAAATGTGAGCTCAGAGATGCTTTTCTTGAAGTTGCAGCTTTTACAAAGAATTTCCCCAAGTGGTTTCTACAATATGAAGCCCTTTCTTAATGCTTTTGAGACCTTTTTGACTTTGTCAGATCTGAAACTGTCCCGACACTCAGAAGTTACTATGGTTTGAGATTTTCTTACTCCATTTTAAAGAAGGAAGTGATGAGTCCTGAATGCCACTTGCACTGCTCTCCACACCTGCATGAATCTGTTCCAGTTTTTCCTTTAATTCTGCAGTATGCAAGATGACAGCAGAGCTATGAACAAAGGAAAGAGCTGGGTTTCTGCTACAGTCTAAATCAAGAAACTTGATTATATTGCAAATTAACTGTTCATATTCTGAAACTGTGATGATTTGTGTTTTCCTATTTCAAATAATTTACTGTCAAATTTATTTTTTCAAGTTAAATGTAATTCCAGTGAATTTATCAGGTGTATTCATAGCACTGCCAGCTAAAGTGCATTAGAATGCTCTGTTGTTTGTTGCTTGGGTCTTTTCATGTTTTGGCTCAAGACGTGCAGAAAGCTGGAAACAATAGAGGATCCCCTCATAAGATTTACCAGTGAAGTGGTTTACAGCAGTTCCTGAATCCCTTCATTTAACATTTTGCACTGATTATGTTACAATTTTTATCCTAAAGACCTTGGACTTTCTCTTTGACTTCATAATGTTGAGGATATTCAGCCACTGCCTCCAGCTGATCATACCCATAATGTAATTTCCCTCTCTGCCACAAACTCTCCCTGTTAACACATTTTTAGTAATGAATGATACTGGTATCCTAGCTCTAATTCAAACTCATAACCTGGACACTGCTGTCAACTCAGAGCTTCCTCTAGATCTTTAAATTCAAATCATGCTTCACAGAAATAACATTCTCTCTCACTGAACTACACCATAAGACGGGATGTAAAACTCTTTGAGGCTAATACAATGCCTTATGCAGTTTTACATATACATATACGTATCTCCTTTAAAAAGATTTCTAAAATCTAAATGCCTTCCAAACTCTATTTTCTCACTGTTTGAATATCTTTGTAGCCGGACGAATTTTTTTCCTAATATTGAAATCAGAAAGTGTATCAGTTCCCTAATTACCTTTTCCTATGGCAACAGGTTGGAAAAATAGAATGATTTTCTACATGAACTCTTATGTCTCCATACAATGTTCTCTATTTTTGAGCAATCAAGCCTAATTACTTTAATCTTTTTTTCATACGCCATTCTTCTTATTCACAACTGCACTATCTCTCACTGGTCTATACCTTTCTAAAAGCATATGTGCTCAAATGGGGACATAACATTCTAGCTGAGCTCTTAACAGCAGTGAATGCAGATGAAATAATAGCCTCCTTATAAAATGTTGCTATAATTTAGCAAAAAGTTAGATTTGCCTCCTTAGAAATCACATCACAATGCTAAATTACATAGAATTCACGATGCATAATAACCTTCAGATGTTTTTCTGCCTTACTGATGCCCAATAATTATTTTATTCAGGTATTGGTTATACTTCTTCCTACTAAAAGTAGAGTTTTGTTCTTGTCTTCACTGGACTTATCTTGCTGGTTTTAGACATCATCCCATTTGTAGGTATATTAGGAATTCTAACCCTGCTTTTCACAGTATTTGCAATATTTCTCAGTCTTCATCTTCAGTTTCATACCTGTACCCTAACACTCTCAGTAATGAAAATACTGGGATCTCACTGAGAGTATTAGAGGCTATAAATTATGCTGCTGCTGCTTCAGTCCTGTGGGACTTTTCCTGTCCTCCACAGAGTCTCAAAATAATTATGTACAGGTCAAAGACTATTTTGAATGGATCTTTAAGTACTCTCATCAAATGTTTCATCACGACCTACTAAATATTCATCTTTTCCTAATAGTCTCTAGCCTAGTCTAGCCTTATTCATACTAAAAAGTAGTATGTTTTTATCTAATTAATGTGATTAAGCCTCTGTTTACCATACTTGTAGAAGGGGCTATGAGAATAAATGTGCCACAGATTGCTCAATAAGTGTCAGGCAACAGTGAAAGGACATTTCAGTGATTATTAAAAACTATGCAATCTAACATAACTTAATTACACAGGTCTGCAATTCCACCACTCCTTTTTTTTGTGATTTCCATGAAGTCTGATGGCTGCTTATTCCCCCCTCCTCCTGCATAATTAAAAGCTTTTTGATCATGGGCTGTAGTGTCACCTGCATTTTTCTTGCAAAAATACCTCCCCCAAAAGCCCCTTTTCTTATCATCCATTTACTCAAAAATTTCTGAAAACAGATGTGAACAGATGTGAACTTGACTAGGGAACTAATATGGCAAAAGTCAAATATTTCCCAGGCTTAATTTCTATTAGGAAGAGGGAAACTTTCCAGGTCATCTTATGGCCACACAAATAGTTGGGCTAGTACAATTCAAACGGTGGATATGTGGATATGGGAGAGGAATGAGCACAGTGAACAAATATCACTTAAATCATAGTAAATAAAATTGCTATCAAATACAAACCCCTTCCCTTGTTTAGCAGTTCAGTACTTGAAGCAGGACGTTTACACGAATCGCACTGGATTTAGCCAGGTTTCCTTTATAGCCAGTGGAGAAAAACAGTCATTTCTAGGTCAAAGTTTTTATCATTGAAAAAGAGGCATACAGAGAGGGTCAAACTAACACATCCTAAAATAAATATCACAGTATCATTCCTATCATGATTGATTTGACCTAAAGGGGTTTTGCAGCAGGCATGCTCATAGTAGTGTCTCCAATGGGAATGTGCCTTCTCTGTTTGAAAAGAGAGTACCAGAGCTTGCATTGCAGTTCTGACTCAAAGCATCCACCCAAAACATCTAAAAATATACTCTAAAAAAACCCTCAAAACCAAAAAAACCCTCAAAACCAAAAAAACCCTCAAAACCAAAAAAACCCACTATTTTTTGTGATTCTGCTGGTCACCTTAAACTAATGGGATATTCATGTGCATGTAGCTGTAGAACAGTCCAAGTTTACATGCTTTACATGATTTTTTTAAACTTCCGTCTGAAGTTGAGTATCACCAAAACCTTTTCTGTTTCTTCAGTCTCTGGTTAAATTATTTCAAAGTCTTACTGATTTTTGCCATTATTCAGTTGCTAACAGTGCTTTAACTAAACATTTTACTATTTATGTAATCAAATCTGTGCCAAAGCACTACATATAAACATAAGGTATTTAAGATAATTAAATTCCAAACATTCAGTATGGTTCAGTTCAGTTCAATGGCCTCAGTGGCTATGCAACTAACAGATTCTAATGCATATGAATAAAAAAAAAAAGTAAAAGATTCATAATTAATTAGAGAATAGAGCAGTGATTTTCAAATCTGCATTTATCTCAAAAGCCTTTTCCCAGCTACATAATAAATTTTAACTTTTCAGGATTGCACCCAAACCCACAGAAAGAATAACATAAAACGGTTCTTTTTCCCCTCCTCTTGTTAATACAATATTCGTTGTGTTTTTCTCAACAAGAAAATCCTGTAGCTCCTATCTTGAGAAGACTTCAAAAATATAAACGCAGCAACCAGCAGAGCTAGTGAAAGAAATTAAAATCAGGTTAAGTACTGTCCTCTAAAAATCAAAGTTTTATCAAGGAAATATTAAACTATACTGCTTTAGTATGAAAATAAAATGTAAATATTTTTTCCAAGTTAACTTATTTCTGCCCACTGAAATTAAGTATTTTATTTTATACGACTTTGTGAGTCAGAGCCTGCCTGCCTTGGTAAGAGTTGGGGGTGAAAATTTCAGTATCCTGATGCTTGAAATTATATTCCCTCTCTTCGCCCCACATTGTGGAAACTGATATAATTTTAATTCTTCACATGACATACAATTTTTTTTATTTTTATCCTGTTATGTCAACAGCTTTATTTTTAATTTAACTTGACACTGAATTGTCACACTTGATCTAATGCAGTCTCTTGGAGGAATGCTAATTAATTTAGTGCCTCCTTTCTCACCTCTATCAGCTAGTCTCATGGGCTGGCCTTCCTTCATAATGACAGTGCTTAACACAGCTCCTCTTGAGAGTCCCATTGCATGTACTTTATAGGAAATATATCCCTAAGGGAGATCATAACACAGAGGTAATTTGCAAACTATTAGAAACTTCTGTGAAAACTCAATCTTTGACAAGGTTGAATGAAATCCGAGAGTAAAAATATTAATAACCTGAATACCAAAATCAGAGAAGTTGGAAACATGATGATTCAGGGACCAAGTTACGTTCATCTCTAGTTTCTCTAGCTCATTATAATGATTGTGTGAGATTCAGATTTTACATTTATTTGCTGATATAGAAAGCACCCATATGAATTTCCTTTCCCCACCCCAGTAAACCTCATGATGAAAAGCACCCAAGAAGTCTGATATCTTTCTCTTTGCTCTGAGTTTCAACACAGTAGAATAACTACTGCATCACATAAAATAGATTATTCCACTTTCACTGTAATTATTGTATTACATACTTGAACTAGTTTTCCATGTAATATATATACTTTTTTATGTTCAGTACTTTATTTATACTTTTGTCACATATGATACATAGCCCATCATATTGGTTTCAGTAAAATGTATAAAGAAGCTTATTGATTATTACATAGATATCCAGGTTGGATTTATGTCATCTTTTATAACTACCTCCTGTAATGGATGCGCTTCATGTTTAGGACAAAACTCACCCCCATAGAAAACAAGGTTTTTCTGGTTATTTTTAATGCTTCTAATGCAATAAGAAGAATATTCCAGAATCTAATAAATAGAAAAAAAAGCTACCTTCTTTTTCACTAACTCATCATGTTTGACTGTGGGGAGGGAAAAGCTGAACAGTCATAACTGGACTTAAAACAATTCTGTACTGCATTATTACAGTAATAAATACCTCTCTCTGCATCTGGAGGAGTACACATTCACACTTAAATTTAATGCAAAGAGAAAAATACCTAATTACTAACGCCATGCAGTTACCAGTTCTATCCTCTGCCACATTTCACCATTGGCACGGTGTCTGAGATGGTCTGTACTATCTATACTTGCAGTGGGAAACCAAACCAAACCAAACCCAAAACCAGCGGAGTTTCCAAGATGTGAGGAGCCAGCAGTTACACAAGCCAGGGTATTAAGTCATTGGTACTATAAGATGGCCACTTGCAAGACCGGAAATTTACTGAGGAAGCAAGTTGGTATTTCAGAGACTGGAGCTGTGTCCCATCTTAGTCCAAAGTCTGCCTCTGTCTTTCTCCTCCTAAAAATGTAAGCCTTGGACCCCTAATTTCTGATTGATTTATAAAAGCAACTTATGATAATTTGTGAAGCAAGTTAAATTGAATCCTGCTGAAATAATGATTACTCAGGTCCCTGTTTTACCTGCTGATTAATGGGAGCTCTCTGCTACAACCACGAGACATCTTATTTTCGAGTCAGCCCTATTTTTATGAAAAACAAAAGCTACAGGGATGCTGGGATTTTTAATGTACATAAAATTAAATCAACTTTGAGTAATTTTAGTTTTAACAAACAGGCGTACAAAAAAAAAGATGAAATTGTACACATGAATAACTATAGCATTCTCTAAAGAGATTAGTGATGTCTATGTGACTGTAAAAACAAAATCAGCTTTAACAGAATGTTTTTCTTTTTTTCAAGATTCATTTTAATGTAGGAAATGTAATTTTCTCTTTAAATGAGCAAAGCAAAATGAGGATCAAGTGACTCTAAAATGGAATTTTAACATGCCTAATGTAAATATTGTAAAACTGCTCTAAACCAACAAAGACCACAGGTAATAAGCTAAATAACTGTGGCATCAAAACAAGAAATTCAGTCAGAGATTGAAGTAAAAATGCTAAGAAGTATTAAATTAAGAGAGAACTGTGTTACATTCAGTACTTGCAAATGGAAAGCTAAAAATACCAATTTTATGGTAGCTAGTTATTCAGGAAGAAACATGAATTCAGATTCTAAGCTGAACATGAAGCAAGTCAAAATTACACAGCAAACAGGACATAAAATATTCCAGTTAAAACTGGAATAGAAGTTAAAAATGAAATTGATGAAGTTGGACGTATGATTCAGCTGGCTGGTCTACAGGTTACCTCATGACAATCTACCAAGTAAACATCCTGCATTTCCTACTATTTGACCAGTTCCTAGTAGCAAAATATCTCAAATCCCAGAATATTAATGAGAAAAAATGCAAAACCCAATGTCAAAACCAAAATAATATATAACCACAGTAATAGGAGAATGTCAGTTTCTGTAATAATAAGAAACATTGACACTATTTGGCAAGTCATGGTGATTATCCAACAAAGTCTGCCCTTACTGTGTAACGACATAATAAAGTGAAGAGATGAACTGAAAGAGCTACATGAATAAAAATAGTAAGTATGAAGATTAATCAGTATTCATTAAGCAGGGGAAAAGCACTTAAATGTTTCAGAAGTAATTTAAAATCTGAGCCTTAGACTTCAAGTTTCTGGGTAACTTTGGAAAACGTCATATTAAGCTCCTAGGTATCAATATATTTTATCAATCTTAGTCTCATTGAAATGCATTCATTCTCTGCCTTAATTACCTTTCAAAACATAAATTGGAACATTAGCTTTTTCTTTTCCCACCTACAACAAGTAGTAGAAAAATACAGTAAAGCAGCATGTATTAAAGTGGAGGGCTTGAGTTACATGGCAAATACACTATCACCAGAAAAGGATTAGGAAAACAAGTAGGAAGAAAAGACATTTACATTTTGTATTTGTGTGATTATGAAAACTGCAGGAACTGGGAAGTAGCACCTAACTGGAATGCAATGTAAAGCTTCAGTTAACTGCAATCACAATAAATAAAACTTACAAAGCGGAGACCTCCCTGGGCCATTCCTGGCTCACAAGATTTTTATTAAGGGTATTTTTCTCTGGAGTGATGAAGCCTGGACTGAGACTGTCAAACCAAGGGTCACTTTTCAGTGAGGGAACCAGCTGAACATTGGGAAGCTTGAACTGGGTCATGATTTCTCAAAAGTTTATGAAACAGATTTGTTAAATACGCTTAAGTATTTCCTAATGAAACAAACAAGATTTGTTCCTAACTCCAAGCACTGCCAAACCTCTAAGAGGGAATGGGAAAAGTGGGAGCAACTGTGAGTAAGAACATGGGTAAATACAGTTAATCAGAGTCCACTTAAAAAGAAAACAAGACGCAATCAATACGGATTTTAGGAAAGCGCTTGCATATGCATTCATAAAAGCTCTTGCAGAGAAATGGAAACACATTCTTTAAATAACTAAAAAGGTATGAAATATTAATCAGATTTTGGAATCCAAGCTTAAAGAAGGTACTAGTCTGTGAATAACAGAGTCACATTTCCCAGCGCGGACTGCTCTCTATCGACCAAACTGTCCCCAGATTCAGACTGGAAGCATTGGTTCAGAGATCTGAAGCTGAGCAGTGCCTCATCCTTTATAGGCCAGATCAGTTAGGTGGAGAGAATCACCACCTGCCACTGTTCTGCACAAAAACATATGAACCAAGGCACACCTGCTGCCTGCCTGCCTGAGACTTTTTTATATCTGTTTGCTCATAGTTTGGCTTACTACTGTTTTCTAAGGAGGAAGGTGTGAATATCACACTGCTCCATAACGAATCACAGATAAGCATATGACCATCTATTTTCCACTTATTAATTTCTGTTTTATTTCATGAATCGGAAGAATAAGGAGATTTGCAGGCATGTTGTAGAGGCAGTACACACACAGAGTCTCATCATCACTAGCTTATTGGGCAACAGCCAATTTGTTCACCAAAGCACTCAGCTTTATATCTTTATATATATATATATATATTTCTACATAGAACAATAAACTAGCAACTCCTTTAGTACAGACAGCTTATGGCTACTTTTTTTTTTTCCTGACCTAGCACATTTACACCTCTGTCTAGAAAATGTCTATGTGTTCTAGGCCGCAGAAAAGGAGAAATGAATTGTGTCCCATACTTGAAAATCTCAGAAGTTTCCAACGCATTGTAGTGAAATCCTTAAAAGACACCCATAATATCCTGCAGATGAATTATTGAACATAAAGATGGGAAGAGACTAATTCACCACAGAAAGCTGACAAACATTTCTCATAGCCCTTGGACAGCTGATACTTATGAAGTACTGCGCAAGTATCAGTTCCCCGGAAGTCTCCCTGAGCACACAAGGTTGTCTGGCACTGTTAGAAGATACACCAACTTGTAACCTCTGAGGGACATACAGGGAAACAAGGAGCTCAGAATTAACTAAGCAAACAAGAACTCTAGGTAAGGCTATCTGTACAGGCTGTTGCATTAATATACTTTTCCTTAGGCTGCATCTTTTCTGTTGAGATAATGTCTATCTTTAAAGAGGTTGATTTGTGCCATTGCGTTTGAAGATCATAGCTCCTTACAGGATACTCAAACCAATTCAGGCCTACAGGACTATCATGTACCCAAAATTTATCCCTCACATGGACCAGTCTAACAAATGGAAGAAGTGGAGGGTTAATATAGGAACAAGATGCTGGAGTTCTGCTGTGGGATAACCTGCCTGGGCTACCGCCACTGTTTCAGATGGCTGAAGATACTCAGTAATCCTGAGTCACATCTGCCAGCCCAATTATTTGCAGATAATTTGGATCCCTAAAGAACCTCAAATAGCACAAGATGCCTATGTTGGGAAATTCTCATCAGCGGAGTCTAGAGAGCAAATTAGGTGATAGGATGGTACATATCTATCCTAAAAGAGGTTGAAGAGCTTTCCGAAGTTTGTTGGCCTGTATAAAGTACATCTGTATTGACGAGAACAAGCACTTAGAGATCTTTTCTAAGTATATGTGAAACAGAGATCTATTTTTATTAGAACATTCTAAATTAACATCTAATATTACACATCTGAATCTTGACATTGAACTGGATCTCCTCCTATGCACTGTTGCGGTAAGTAACATCACAAGAGTGATCACAACAGTTGGCTGGTTCTGCAGACAGGCCTGCTCCCTACTGTTTTTACAGCATACAGAGAAGGAAAATGTATTCAAAACAAAACAAAACACGGCACTTTAATGTCTAATGAGAATTAGCAAATTTGAGCAATAAAATCAAAAAACTTTCAAAATGAAAAGCTTTCTGAAGCAAATTTTTCAGAGTACCTAGTTGGAAAAACGCTCCCAGCTATTTTCTTCCTTATTAATATTACTAGTCATAAGGTGAATAAAAAAATGAAATAGTAAGGTACAATAAATCCACGCGCACAACAATAAACTGCGAGGTTTTACAGAACATCTCTTTTAGATAAGCATTTCACAACAGAAGAATAGCATCAGTGATCACTTCTCAGATTTGGGCACTCACCTGGGCAAACTGACCTAGTTAATAGCATGGAATAAATTAGTGGCAAAGATGGGAATAAAAACATTCCACTTTGAGGTTAGACAATGAACAAGACTACTAGCCAGGCTCCTCTGATATAGTTCAAACCTGAACCATCATGTCACAAGACATTAGTTGGGAGAAATAACTGAAAAAAGGAGAAACCATGTCATTTTTCACCACTGAAGCTAAATGCATGAAGGTTGATGGAAGGCTGAACGCCACTTGTTGTCAAAAGGCTACAGAAACAACTTTTCATTATTTCTTTTTCTCCGTAAAAAAAAAAATTATTTATGCACTTTATTGATAAAGCCTTCCAGGGTCCTCAAAATCCCAGTTATATACTTCTGTGCTAAATAAGGCTGGAAATAAAACTTGCACAGCTGGATTTCCAAGTAGTTTCAAATAAACAATTCACTTGTTTGATACTTCTGGTTTAATTTTGGTCCTCCAATATAATATATATAATGTTCACACAATCACTGACAAATTTTGTGCATCATTATCTGATTCACTTTAAGAAAAGTTCTAAAAACCTATCAGCTTTCTGATATAGTGTAATTTCATTGCTTTCCCATTTTAGCAACTGATTGGAACTGAATTGTGGACACAGAACTGTGGATTAGAATGTATAGTGCCAAAAGTATAATGAAAATGCTTATCCTACTCCTTAAGAAATGGACCATTTTTCTGATTTGTCCCTAAAATTATTTCACCTCCATTCTACTTTTAGTAACTATTTTAGTGCCTATTTGAAGCACATGAAAACTGAGTTTCTTGAGTTTCTGCCTAATACATATTGTAATTTGGCACTGCTTCTCTTGGTTGACCTATGCTTCTTCTGAAAACCTAGCACAATGTGTGCCTCCTGAAAATGGTTGGTAGGAAAATGCAAATAAATTATACAAGAGTGCTTGTAAGTGACACTCCTCTCCCTTGTTCATACAGCTTTTCATTTTGCCTAATCACAGTATGCTTTTTCCTTCACTGAACTTCTTTTAGAAGTGTCTCTTTTGCTGTATTTTTTCAGGAAGTAAAATAAATCCTTAGGTACTAAAATAACAGAAAAACTGACATGATTTTTTCAATGAGTTTTGGAAAGAAAAAAATTTTTTTCACGTCAACCTAGAACATTCTGGAGAGGACACAGCACACCGGAGACTGTAGAATTTACAGTATTTTTCTGCTGCAAATTACTTTAGGGCCAGAAGATAAAATCACACTGAGATGATGAATTACTGGTTATTTTAACATAGGCATAGAAGAGAAGGGTGTTTCCTTTCCCGAGCCCTTTCTTCACTGTTACTCACCAGTTAGCATTTTGCTGTTCAGAAAAGAAGCCTCTGGAGTATTTGATGTCAAAATGAAACAACTGTACCAAGAAATTATACTGGCACAATTGTAATGATTATTGCCTATAAGCTGTATTTGTGCTCCAGCTGATTTCTTAATAGTCGTCCTCAGCAAGCATCATCCACACCACTTCAAAAGTAAACATGGTTCTTGCTTTGAAAAGATAATGAGAAGTTGTAATCTCATGAAAAAGTAATATGGAAGGGGACCACATTTAGTAAAACAGGAAAAAAATACATCAAACCTGTTCCCCTTTAACCAATCTACAAGAGAAGTAAGATCACCACCACAAGAAGACTTGCACTATGTACAAGTGACAGTGCAACTAAAAAGGTTTCTTCCCTTACAGAACCATCCCATAATAAGAAAACAAAGTATTTTCTTATAATTTTCCAAGGAAAACTCTGAATTTTGAAAGAAATGGGAGCTGGTCCTGTTCAGCCTAGTGAAGAGAAAGCTCAAGGGGAATCTGATCAATGTGTATAACAATCTGAAAGGAGAGTGTTGAGAGGATGGGGCCAGACAGACTCTTCTCAGTGGTCCCAGGCAATACGATGAGAGGCAACAGGAGTAAATTAAAACATAGTAAGTTCCACCTGAACATGAGGAAGAACTTCTTTACTGTGAGGGTGACTGAGCACTGGAACAGATTTCCCAGAAAGGCTGTGGAGTCTCCTGCCCTGGAGATATTCCAGGGCAGTCTGGAAACAATCCTGAGCAACGTGCTTCAGGTAACCCTCCTTGAGTAGAGTGGTTGGACTTGATGACCTCTGGTGGTCCTTTCAAGCCTCAACTGTTCTCTGATAAATGAAGTATTCTAAACCCAAATTTATACTGGTTTATTCTAATATGCTTCTCGCTGTAAAAATAATCATTCTTGGTCTAATCTATTGAACAAATTAAACCTGAAACCAATTGTTTTAATTACTGGGTGAACCTCTTCTCAAAATCTCACTCTCTGTTTCCCATTCTGCATTTGCAACGCAATTTTTGAATCATGAGCAGTTTAAACACAATGACATTAAAAATGTGTTGTCATACTAAGATGAAGCTTTAAAGTGTTGTAATTCTGGGAGTTTAAGAGAGAGACGAAGAGCGACTGAAGTGCTGGGAAATAAATAATTACACCTTAGTAGCACATTCTGTTAAGTCAGTAATATCAGACCTAGGCTCAATAACTACTGTGGTCTTGAGCTGCAGATATTGTATAGCCAAAATGTGGGTGTCGTGGTTTAAGCCCAGCCACGCAGTCCCTCACTCACTCCCTCTCTTCCTCCCTCAGCTCCCGGAGGGATGGGGAGGAGAATTGAAAGAATACAACTCCCACAGGTTGAGATAAGAACAGTCCAGTAACTAAGGTATAACACAAACCACTGCTGCTACCACCAATAATAATAATGAGAAGGGAAATAACAAGGGAAGAGAATACAACAGCTCACCACCCACTGATACCCAGCCCCGCCCCAGCAGTGAGCTAGCCCTTCCGGGTAAACTCCCAGTTACATCCCGGGCATGACGTGCTGTGGTATGGAATACCTCTTTGGCTAGCCTGAGTCAGGTGTCCTGCCTCTGCTTCCTCCTGGCTTCCCCTCCTCCCAGGGCAAAGCATGAGACCCAGAAAGTCCTTGGTCAGACTAAACATTCTAAGCAGCAGCTAAAAACACCCGTGTTATCAGCGCTGTTCTCAGGCTGAAAGTCAAAAACACAGTACTACACCAGCTACCAAGGAGAAAAAATTACTGCTGCTGCTGCTGAACCCAGAACAGTGGGTAACAACTCATAATTCACAAAAACACTTCAGTTATTGCCTATATAATCCTGCATTTATGACTTCATAGAATGCAACAAATGAAAAAGATAGCTGTTGCTACTCCAGGATGACTCTAAAGAGCAGTGAACAAAAGGTAACAAACACAAATTTAAACACAGGAAATTCCATTTAACAATAAGCAAAAACATTTTTACTGTGACTACTGCTGAACATTGGTACAAGTTGCCCAGAGAGGTTGTGGAGTCTCCCTCCTGGGAGACGTGGACATAGTCCAGAGCAGCCTGCTGTAGTGACCCTGCTTGAGCAGAAGGGCTGGACAGAGGCGCCTTCTACCCTCAGCAACTCTGATTCTGTGTGAGAAGGTAGCTAATATACAGAATAAAGACTGAGCCTCACAAATTGTCCTGCACTCAATATTTACTTTTTTCCAAACATAACATGGGCAATTCAAGGAAAGCTAATTAAAACTAATTACTTTCAGGTGTTAATTTTTGTAGGATGAGGATAGGTTTGGGACTTCTAGAGGAATATTAGAAGTAATGTGGCACTGACTTACAAAAGGATCTCTCTCATGACAACCTACAATGCCAGAAGTGGAACAAATTAATAAGATAACAATTCTGCAAAATGAAATTGTTCCCTTGTAACAGTGCAAATCAGAAAAAAACTTCATATGAGTCAGGTAAAGATATGCAACTGTGAAACTGGGTTAGTGTTAAGCATCTTTCTGCAGTGCAGAAATTGTCTCATCGCCACCCAATTCAGTGCCCAATGTATCACAGGGACCTTTTAAGGCTCTGGAAAAGCAACTGACCTATCTCTAAGAAAATGATACCAAGGCATTGGGATCAGCTTAGGGGCTTGGTTTGCAGCTGGTGGATTTAAATACATTTGCAGTCCAGATAAAGGGAAGAAGGCTAAACGCATGCCTCTAAGGACAAGATGATCTCAGAAGAGCAGGCCTTACAGCATCTCTCTGCAGAGATGCCTGAAGGACCAATGATGATGCCTGAGTGAAAGGGAGATCAAGTTTTTCTGCTGTGTGGCTCACTGCTCAGAGGTGCCCAGCTCTTCTGCTAGATGGGAAATGGGAATTGATTTTCAATTCCTCATTAGGTGGCTGGCTCCATGTGGAAGGATACTAGAGGCAAGCTCAGCCTTGCACCGACTTTTCCTCAGTATTATTCCCTGCAGTCTGATCTCACTGACCAGTCCAAAAGAAAGAACTGCAGAAGGACAGTTACCCTGTTTTTCTGTCATCGTTTTGGTGCATTTACCATAACAAAAAGGATCATCTTTAGGGCATAAACCAAGCCTATACTTGCCCAGTTTCAGAAATGTAACCTGCTGTCAGGCATGACTAAATAGCTAAGAATTCAACACCTAGTTTATTTATCATCAGTCAGTAGGGAAAAGAGGAAAACATACTGTTTGCAAATACGCAAGAGCTCAAAAAATTAATACTGATGCAAACTATGTCACATCAGTGCCCAGGGAAAATGCTGTTAATTAAAATCAGAACAAAACCAAAAACAATATCAGTAACAAAAGCATCTAACTTCTTCTGTGTAGAAATGAGGATATCTTTCCCTTGCTTAGGGTTTTAAGAGTGAGAAAACCTTTCATCTTACTTAAAATCACACGAATGGAAAAAACTATAAAATCCATGTTATAGAAATAATTATGTCATTTTGTACTTACACATACCCTTCAATGATTTAGCTCACTCTTTAGGCAATGAGAGTATTTGTTGCAAGTTTCTTATCTCACCAGTATGAAATGGAAGCAAGACTTGGGCCCTTGAGACATGAATAAATATAACACTGAACATCTGACTCAGTTCACCAGGGCAGTAATTTGGACAAGGTTACAGAAAAAACATCAGAATTCATAAAGCGCAGACAGAAATGTAGTCTGCATAGTCAGCTGTGCAGTCTAAAAAATATGCTTCATGTTTCTGTGCAGATTTTAATTTAGCTCTCAGTTATTTATCACATGGAAGGGATATAGTATGTCCAAAATATTACCAAAACATTGTGTAAGTAACAGCTGTGGGGTCACTGTAAAGCTGAAGGCTACATTACATAAAAGTTGACTATAACATGAAACAACAGGTCCTGATGTCCCTCAAGTAGCTTTTATGAGGTATCTATTGAGATTTTTAGATATCTGGTCTCTCTACACCTGAGGAATTATAAGTGACTCAAAGTGCATAGAGTTTGTGTCTCTCCTGACAAGAGACCAAAACTTACTGTGAAACATAGACAGGGAACTGTCATTGTGGTTATCCATGACTGAACAAATGTATGCGCCATCAGGTAGATCATTTGTTCTTGGGTTTTGGTGGTCCTGTTTGGGTTTGGGTTTTTTTCCAAATTCAATTCTTTTCAAGAAGCATTTTCATAAATAAGCAGCAAATTAATTTTCCATCTCATATTATAGGACTGATCAAAATGCAATTTATCAGTTAGCCTCAGCAAATACAGCAGTGTGGGCTAAACTAAAATTTAAAGGGCCTTGCTGATATAAGTGCTTTGGGGTTTACAGCTAACGCATGCTAGTCACTGGTAAACCATTTCTTATTGTTTCTCACATGCTATTTGCAGGTAAGATGTGGGAGCATGACAAGCAATTTGGCAGCGCTAAAACTAGAAATATCTTGGGGGAACTGACAGATTCCATGATGGAATCTATGATTTAATAAAATAGCTTGCAATTCCTTGTATTAATGTTCAAGGAGAATACAGTGCCATAATACAGATTTATTTTTCATATATACATCACTCCCTGCCAAGCTCATTTCTTCTCTTCTCTCAAGCTGACATCTTCTGTACTCGAGAACATCAAAAGGGACAGTAAAAAGCATTTGCAAGACTGCATTTCCACAAGCTTTCTACAGACTTCATTCTGAAGCACAACAATTCTGCATAAAACTCTTGTTTGATTCAACTGAACAGCCTCTTTTGCAGCTCTTAACTGGTTTAACTGTGTGACTCAGCCAGCATCAAAAGAACAGTTTGGATGCTACCAAAATGAGATTCACAAAAGTCAAGATTTATATCTTTGCTTCTTTTTTATTTGCTATTTTTGACATTAAAAAACTAAAAAGACAGCTGTACTGTCAAATCTACCTTTACGTTTTACCCCCCACAAAAAGTACTATTAGCCTAAAGCTGGGATCACTTCTAGGTGTGACAGTCAAGAAACGGAGCAATAAGGAGGATTAATGTCATTTCTATACAGAGGTGATCTTCTCTTGGAACATGAACATCTGGGTAAACTTCAAGTCCTCCACCAACTTTCCATACAAGTTAGACACTTTATCAAGGCTTCAGAGGCTTTGACCTTATCAAGTTAAGCAGAGCCATGAGTGCCCCCAGGCACTGCAATTCAACACTTGATGTCATTTAAATGTTAAATGGATCACTAGCTTTAGTTTCTGACCATGTAAATAGAACTGCCCCAAGGAATCTCCAATGGGCAGTCAGTGGGAGTTAGCCTGGGCCATGGTGGATGTGACCATGCATCACTTATTGGGTGAAACAGTCCAGTTCTAGGAAAATGTGTAGTTTCCTGGCAGCAGGTCTCAAATCATATTCAAACCCCCTATATAATGCATACATATAAATATGTAATACATAAATCATAGACTCACAGAATCATAGAATAGCTAGGGTTGGAATGGACATTAAGATCATTTAGTTCCAACCCCCCTGCCATGGGCAGGGACACCTCACACTAAACCATGCCACCCAAGGCTCTCTCCAACCTGGCCT
>WYDI02018126.1:0-81016 GCA_009867235.2 Psittacus erithacus
AATCATCATAGTCTATAAGAGAACAAGACAAGCACAGCCGAGATGCTCCGTCCGTAACCCGCAGGCGGGGACAGGTTGTGAACTCGCCAAACACCTGAGCAATAAAACACGACCGAACAATTTCGAGGCGGGAGGGGAAGGGAGGGGGGAAGAAAACTTTGCCGCAGCTCGGGCGTCTCGGGGGGGCGGGCGCGATGCCGCCCTGGCTGCTCGGCAGCCTCTGCTGCGTGCTGGCGGCGCGGACGGCGCTGGGCGGCGGCTCCGCGGGAGCGGAGGAGGAGGAGAAGCTGATCCGGGTGCTGGTGCTGCTGCCCCAGGACGACACCTACCTCTTCTCGCTGGGGCGGGTGCGTCCCGCCATCGAGTACGCGGTGCGGAGCCTGCGGGAGAGCGGCTCCGGGCTCCCGCCCGGCTACGCGTTCCAGCTCACCTACGAGGACTCGGCGTGCGGCAACCGCGCCCTGTTCAGCCTGGTGGACATGGTGGCCCTGCAGCACCGCCGCCCCGACCTGTTGCTGGGGCCCGTATGCGAGTACGCGGCGGCGCCGGTAGCGCGGCTGGCGGCGCACTGGGACGTGCCCATGCTGTCGGCGGGGGCGCTGGCCGCGGGCTTCGGCGCTAAGGGCGGCGAGTACTCGCACCTCACCCGCGTCGCCCCGGCCTATGCCAAGATGGGCGAGATGCTGCTGGCCCTGTTCCGCCACCACCAGTGGAGCCGGGCCACGCTGCTCTACAGCGACAGCAACCCCGAGCGCAGCTGCTACTTCGCCATGGAGGGCGTCCATGTAGTCTTCCAAGAGGAGGCCTTCCACATGACCGTGCACAGCTTCGACGAGAGCAGCCGGCACCTCGACATCGACGACGTTGTTCGCGCCCTGCAGACTGGCGAGAGGGGTGAGTGGCGGTGGATGCCAGGCTCGGCTCCGCGGTGGTGGATGGGGTCAGGGATGGGTGCTGGAGTGGTGGGAGCGCTGCGGAGGGAAGATCCTGTGGGACTGGGGAGGCGCGTGGGCCGGCATCCCTGGGCCAGGCGTCCCCCACAGGACAGGAACCAGCTGCCCGGAGTGAAAGCCGTGCCCACAGAAGTCTATTACAGCTTTGCACCCCACTGCAAAGAGTGAGGCTCGCCCTCAGGGACCACGCTGATAGGATTCTGTGGCATGGTCGGAAATGAGCTTTCTGCCAGAGGTCTGGGTTAGCCAAAATCGCCTGCATCTGCGGAGCAGCATATCTGTTGCTTATTCCCTGAGATTAGCGCAGGCACTCTCTGTAGGTTCAAAGTCTAAGCAAAAATGTTCTTTTCTCACCCCGCTGTGTCTTGCAGCGGGGATCCTTTTCCCTGCTCCTGCCATAGGAGCCCCTGTTGAGTACCTCATAAATAACAAATGCATTTAGGGGAAGGGGTCATTCTGGGGGATGTGTGGGTGCAAAACCCGTGAGTGTGTGCAGTAATATTGCCACCAACTGTTAGCAAAATGCTGTACAGATAAATGGCTTGTAAAACATCTTGGAAAGTCACCCGTGGGCTGGATGAACTGGTTTTGCATCATGAAGTAGTAAACCGCTCAGAGTGCTTTTGGATGTGCAGATTGTAGTTAGATGGGTTTTAAAGTGAGGTCCTGCCGAGCAACTTGTGGATATGTGGACAATTGAAAAGGCATTTTCTTTTAGAGGCTTTTAGCAGCCAAGGGCTTCCCCACTAAGTTATTAAAACAAAAGTAAAGGTGTGGACCAGGAGCAGGCAGTGGGATAGCATTGAAGAAATTCTTAGGTGTTTTCTGAAAGAGATGTAGGTGTGTGCAAGGTGTTTTGTACAATTTCTTCATCCCTGGTTTTAGAATGTTAAAATAGCATCCAAATTGGGCTGATAAAGATGATGCTGTGTGTGGCTGTCACAGCCGGTGTTGAGTGCTGTAGGCTGCTGATGGAGCAGCCTTGCACTGCAGGTGTCGTTAACGCTGCTGTGAAATCCTTAATGTGCTCAGGAGTGTGTGGGAAATAACTGAGGACTAATAGTTTATGGCTATTTAATTCTTTATTCACTGAAACAGGTAGTTAAAGTAGAACTTTCCTAGTAAGTGCCATGTGGGAAATATACTGAATGGGGACAAGGGAATGTGTGTAGGTGCTAGAGGAAACTGCTGTGTGGGGAAAGGCGCTTTTCTTTTTTAACCAGGATAACTTGTGTGTGTGTGTGCTCAGCTTTCCTGATGCTGAGAGCATAGCAGCATGCTTACAGCAGGAAAAGACCAGTATTCACCCTTAGCCATAGGGAGCTGTGGCTATGTAATGGGAACATGACTGACGGCTAAAGAGAACCCTGCTGTTAAGTCTGTACAGTCAGGAAAGAGAGGCTTGGTTTCAGCCTGGGCTGAAATGCTTTGCTGAGCTGAGACCTTTGGTCTTGCATCATTTTGTAACTTCCAAAAGCTAAACAAAAGCAGTGCTCTGTCTTCTTTCCCTTCCTTGTGCCCTCTGGGGCCCTTCAGCTTCCACTTGTGCCTTTTTGACTTGAAAGACTGACCTCAGGACTCTGCTGGCATATTCGTCTGCCTGAGGAGGGTCTGAGGAGTGGTCCTGCTGCTCATGGCATCTTTCAGGTTGTCACAATATTTTAGAAGTCATATATCATGTGAAGGGTGCACTGTGTGACTTAGCTGACCAGGTGAAGTTTTCATTTCTTCTATGAACTCGTTGGAGGTCCCCCAGTAGGGTATTAGGACTTGTGGGCAACAAGACACTATCCAAAGCTCTAGGAATGTTCTTGGTTGATTTATTGGTTTCCCACCAGTTTTTAAGGGCTACGGTGACACTGTCCTTGGCTCTGACCCTGCACCTTCTCTGTTTACAGAGGTTGCTGCTGGTGCTGGTCCCATCTGAATGTTTGGGCTTCCTTGAGATGCCTGAGTGGTCGTGGGCATTCAAGCAAATACAGGAGACCTGCTCAAAACTCTCCCAGGACTGAGAAAGAAGCTGCCCCACCAGGTGGCTCATGGGGACATGTGGCAGAGGCTGGCCCCATGGGCTAGGTTGCTGCTGACTGGGGGTCTGTGCCAAGCTCTCGGTGGTCCTGGAGGCAGGGGCATGCTCAGCCATGCACCAGTGTTTGCCAGGGGCTGCCTGCTCAGTCTCTGGAGCCTCTGCAAAAAGCTCAAGTCTTGGAGCCACAACAAAATTGTGATGTAAAATATGATAATAAAAGTTAACCACTTTAATGAATTTCATTAGTAGTTCAGGCTGCTCTGCAGGCTTGTTTAGCCACGCTGCAGACTTCATGCTGTCGGCTCAGGTTTACCATAATGATCACAAACGCAGGACTGTGCTTAAATGCATTCTGGCATAAGCACATAGTGCAGGGGGTGCGTGTAGCAGAGGGAACTGGAATTAAACTGTCAAGTATTTGCAGGATGAGTCAATAATCCTAGTCAATAAATTCAGCATATTAGAATTACTGTGGTCTACGTGTATTATACTGGAGGGAAAACATTATATATGTGTTTGCGTGCACACATTTGTATGTGTACAATAGTAAGGTACAGATGCAGATTAAATGGACATAATTTACATTTTTGGAAGATTGCGAGAGACATGCCCGTAGCTTATTTGCTTCAGAATCTTGAAATATGTAATCTTAGCTCTTCTGCAGTGTTAAAAACCACATCCAAATAGTTAGTATTACTTCCCTTACATTCCTTTAGAGGCTTGCAAAATATGATATATTTTAAAGTAGGTTTACCCACACACACACTCTTTTCTTTATTCCCTTTGCTCAAGGTCTGTTACTAGTGTTGTGGGAATCTCTTTGATTCCGTCTCCAGATTACAGCTTTATGAAAGATATGAATTATAAAAGCAAAGTCAAGGGAGAATTTGGAGTACAACAAGGAAATGTTTTAAAAGGAAATCTCTCACCTATACAGAAATTAGGAACAGTGAGACAGATTCGTTCCTGATGTGCATCTGGAAAAGATTTGATCCAAATTTTAGTGTAAGAAATTATTTTTTCTTCTTCTCCTTCATGCTGATACGCTTCACAATGGTCATGAAATGCATCCTGCTCTGTTGCTCTGGAAATTATTATATTGTGCTGCTATAATCAGTAAGACAGAGCTGTGCATGGTATAACTATCCTGAAGCATGGGGATGTACCGCATGTGACTCACCCCGAAGACGCATCTGGAGCTGTATGCCTGTGATGGCATCCAACCAGAAAAGCGATAGGAGAAGATTCATTGTGTGTGAAAAGATTTGGCCTGTTTGGCCTTTTCATTTCTTACAACAGCAAACACTTCTACCCAGAAAAGCTGAATGTGGTTTTGATTCAGTTTTATTGCTGGGTTCAAAATATTTGCGTACATTATTGTATCTTTTGAGCCCTGCCATGCGTGACGGTGTTCTTGGAAATGTGTGTGCATTTGGTTTTGAATTATCATCCCGCCAGTATCTCTTATGACTTTGCTGTAGGATATAGCCCCAAAGCGCACACTGGTACAATACTTTGCTGCTCCCTCTGATGTCAGTAGCTTCACAGCCACAGACTTGTGAACCTATAAAGACGTTTATGGTATAACATGCTCAGTGGGGGAGCTGTCTCCCAACTGCTGAAAACCTCACCTGAGTTTATGCTTTCCCTTTGCAGAGGGAAGGGGTAGCAAGGGGAGTAGTTGCCTCTTGCCCAGCAGGTTAGAGAAGAGGCTTCTCTACCACAGTTGTCACAAAGTGGATCGTGGTGCCCACATGGAACACACCTGTGGATTTGTAGGTTCTGTTGTAGCAGCAGAGTCCCTGCTTAGCTCTTGGTCCATTATAAGCAAGTTTCTGTGTCATTTAATCTTGTAACCACCTTTAATCTTCACACTTAGAAAGTGGCATTTGCTTTTCCCATTTCTGAATGTTAAGTGTCGCTTCAAAGGTCATTGCCTAGGCTTATTGTATCGTCCCTGGAGAGAAAGCCACATTCTGAAGAGATTGTCCTTAGCTGCAGAGATGTTTCTCTCTGTTAATGGTAGAGAGGCAACAAATTCTACACCAGATACTTAAAGTTTAGGTAGCTGAAGTTCAGGCAAGATGACTCTTCACCAAACTGTCAGATGGAATCGAAATTAAAATGGTAATGCCATTGTATCACCTTAGTCCTTTATCTTGAGATTGTTTTATGTAGGGTACTTCACTAAGTACTTTTAAGTGTATGACACTTAGAAGTAACAACTAAGGCTTGTGGTTGCAGTTGACTCCACAAATACATGCAGTTGAAGAACTTTGAAGCCAGAATTAATTGCATGTTGGAGGGGTAAAAAGAACTTGGGTCACACACAAGCTCTATTTAATTATTTTCAGAGGAAACAAGGAAGGAGGAATCCTCCATGTTTGGTACCTCTCTTTCATCAGCAGCTTGGGAAATGAGGTTTGTTTGCTGTGTTGTCATGTTTGTGGCAATACTTGGAGGACAGCTGGGGTCGCTGTCTCTGGCAGCGCTCGTGCTTTAACAGCCTGTTCCCTGAAGTTCTTGACCTGCCTCTTATCTGTGTTCCTCATTTTCTTGCACCAGTTGTAATCATGTGTGCCAGCGGTGACACAATCAGGAACATCATGCTGGCTGCTCATCGGCAAGGAATGACCAACGGGGACTACGCTTTCTTCAATATTGAACTCTTCAACAGCTCATCATATGGTAATGGTTTTCCTACCCAAGTATGTTACTAAATCTTCTGTAAGCCTGATTATATTTTTCGATCTGTTACGCTCAGAATACGCAGCACTGAGTCCCAAAGTATTCCACTGTCTCTCCCCGCTATTGCAGTTATCTTCCCCTGGGGCTCTGGTATTGCTAGAGCTTAAAAAGACCTCATGGCTATAGTTGCCACTGGTGGATTGATCATGAGGTCCCAAATACACTATGCATGTTACTTCTTTAGTTGTAGAGGGAGGAGCACCAGATAGAGATAATGGTTATGGCAGCCAAGTGTGGGTACCCTGTGCTGCAGTGTGTGTGCTCAGCTCCGGGTACTTTGCACCATCCCCAGCTTGTCACTGTCACATCTCAGGGCAGGGTTTTCCTGGCTGCCCCGTGGCCTGCAGTTCGTGAAGGTGGCTGGAAGAAGGCACCAGCAATGGCCAGAGCCATGGGCAGCCACAGGGCCTGGATCTCAAGAAGTCATCTTTGTGCTGTGGGATCCACATGTCTAGTTTGTTTTAGCTTTTGATCAGAAACTGCATCTGCAAAAGTATTCAGCAGTGTTGTGTTGAAGGGAAAGCCCTGGATGGGACATGGACTGTCCAGATTTAGTAGAGCAGAGTGGGTAAAGGTGGCTGATTCCTTCCCTAAGTAAAAAGAATCAGATTTGTCAATTTAAAACATGACTTCAAAATGTAAATTAAATATATTTGCATTTTGAAATGTCCCAACATTCAGTTACATTTGATATCATGGGATTGTGTGGCAGGAACTAAACCTACTGTCAGCTGCTTACGGCTGTCTCAGTTAAAGTAATACTGGAGCAATGTTTTTTGCTGAATTTTAAACAGCATCAGGTGGCTGAAGCTGAGGCAGGTTCATGTCTGGGAACTAGGTTTTGCTGAAGCGTCAACATGGCTTTTGAAAGGAGCACCCTCTTTTGCAGGTGCAGAGAAGATAATTTCCCCCCTATGGGCTGCCTTAACTAATCCACTACAATAACAAATTCATTTCAAATTGAAAATCAAGTGGGAGTTGAGAAAGGAAAAAGAAAAAAAAACAAACTTTTTTTTTAATTTCTTCTAAGTCTCAAAAAGCTACCAATGGGGACAGCTGAATTCACAAGAGGATGATGTATTTTGTTTAATAAATCAGATAATTGTGAGCTAAATTCTTTTGCATAAACTTTTTGTTATTCATCTACCACGTTTGAGATCATTTTACAGTAAACAGTGATGTTTGTTGAAGAGCTCAGTATGCAGCTGTTTAAATTCAGAGACACAGATGTATACAGAAGTGCAGATCCTGCTCCATGTATTGTCTAGCTTAGCTAAAGAAGTTCCAAGTTTTGTCAGGTAGTAAGGGCATCACTTAAATAAGTAAAAGGTAAAGTTGCAGAACAAGATCAAAGCCAGTGGTTCAAATCAAGGTTTTCTTTTTGTTGAGTTGAATTTGGAGTGACTTTATCCTTTGTGGTGTAAGCAAAACCATTTGGCATTGTAAGCTTAATCAGAACCAGAGCAGAAAGCTGAAGGTCTACCCTTGTCAGCAGTCACAAAACAGTGAAGTTTTGTCCCTTCTGTAGGCACTGGGAGCTTTGCAGGCTTGACTTGGCTAGAAATCGCAGATCAAATAACCCCTCTGGCTGATGGCAGTGGCTCATTACTGCTGTGCTACTGCTGTGTGTTATCTCATAGGATGGAAATGCATCAGAAGTGATTCATCTGGCCATAGGTACAAGTCCGTGATGTGGGCCCCCTTTGGAGTCACAGAAGAGAAGTGGGTGCCCCTGGACAATGATTCACCTCATTTTCAGCTGTCCATAGTGTCTCAGATGAATCATCGTCTACAACTGATGGTTTCCTTGCCTTGGCTGACATGAGCTGAGGGTGACAACCTGGGAAGTACTAAAGATGGCTGAGACACTTCAAAGTTGTCCTTCAACTTTTTGCAACCTAGAAAGCCAACTGTATCCTGGGCTGCATCAAAAGGAGCGTGACCAGCAGGTCGAAGGAGGTGATCCTGCCCCTCTACTCTGCTCTCATGAGACCTCACTTTCCGGGATGGTATTTGCCAGGAGGTAGTGACAGTTGTATGCAGCAGTATGCAGTCCCCAGGCTCAGCACCCTGTCCCAGGAGGGACCCTGGTGTCACAGCTGGTGTGGGGTGGGTGTCCCCAGTGATGCACCCCCAGTAGGTGGCACTTTGCCCCAGCAGGGCAGTGCTGTGCCATCCTGGTGTGGGACCTCCATGCAGTATCTGTTTGCCCCACCATTGTGTGGGAGCCTCAGCACCATCCTCCTCTGCATCACAGGTAGTCCAGTCTTGTTGCTTTTGCAAGGGGTTAATGAAAACTCTCCGTCTTCTGTTGTAGTGTAGTTAGAATATGGCATTTCCTGACATTTCTAATAATTCCTTTAAATCTGTTTTTGTGTTTCTTTGTGGATGTGTTTTCCATGAAGAGTAAAACGACTGTGCATCAGACATTAACTTTTCTGCACATGGTCATCACATGTGGAAAGCAAGCATAAAAGAGAAATGTAGAGAAATTCCCTTAAAATTCTGTGTTCCCAGTGCCTGGCAATACTAGATTGTGTATTTTATAAAAGATACAAAATCCAAGACTGGGTGTGATTGGAAGATTGGCATTGTGCCGTGAAGTTCAGATGAGCATGTTGCAGTTTGCTGCTGCCCTCTGTTCTGAATATTTTTCATTTTTCAGAAAAGCAGACACACTAGATGCCAAAACTGCAATAATTGCACATAAGCGCTGTGACAAGATGACCTCCCGCAAAATAGTCCATGAAGGAATTTAAATATGTAAATTATTCTAGGAACGCTATTATGCAAGTGTGTGTATCATTGCTCCCAGTGTCAGGATTTTTATAAACAAGTATGCATTGTGTCCAGGGCAGAAACTTATGTTCTACCAACACTGTCATTAGATGGGGGATTGTAGACCCCCCTGTGTATTATCCCTCTCATTTTAACCTCCGTTTGTAAATCAAAGCTATAGCAAAGCCCCCATGCTGTAGTTTCTGCTGTGTTTCTTGAATACCGCACCTCTGAAATGCAGGTACCCAGCTGGAGCAGAGGATTTCAACTTTAAAGCTGTGGCGTGGCTTGTACCCTCTTGTGGGGAAGCTAGCAAGATGTCCTAGCTTACCATTGCCAGATGCGCGTTTCTTCATTTTCAACAGCAGTAATAAGGGCAGGGTGCGAGCGCTGAAGGAAAGGATTAGTGCTACCTCTCAGAGCAAAACTGAACAGTGGGATGCTAGCTGCTCTCCAGTGTTTTCATCATGTCTGATGAATAGAGTCCTGGCGTAAGTAATTTTGATCACTTGAACTTCATATTGGGAAAGAATAGCTCCGCTGATGCTGAGCTGTGGTAAATAAGGCTTTCCTGGGGTAGAAAAGAGAGATAAAAGAGCTCAGGTAGTCCTGTGCCTCCCACCCTGTGCTGGGAGTGACAAGTGCTGCCCCAGAGCCAAAAGCAGCAGCAAGGAAGACTTGTCCTTCAGAGAAGTGCAGGTCCTTTGTTCCTTCTCTTTGAGGAAGTGGAGCAATTCTCCAATTATGTTTATTGTCAAAAAAGAAAGAAGGTGATGATCATACTATTGACTTTACTGATGCCCTTCTGACTGTCCAAGACTGTCACTGATGGAGTGATGTGTAACAAATTTTGTGGTTGAATCTTTCCTCTCTTAAATATCTCTGTGTTCGAAATCTGGCCCATGTTTCTCGCTGGGAAATGTTTTCTTACATTTAGGCTTCATCCCACCCTTTAAAAATAAGCAAGCACAGGATGGGAGTAAAGTTGTCCATATGTTTGCAGGTTTACTTCCCACCAGCCATTCTTCCCTGCCTGGTTTCCTGCGTGTCTTGGAGCAGGTTCAGTTCTCCCTTGTACTCCACCATTTCCCCAAGGTGCAGGAGAGGGGACTTCTGGGAGGAAAAATGAAGGCAACCCTGTAATGGTACCTAACTTGAAGTTGGAAATATTCTTGTTTTCCCCTTAGGAAATGGCTCATGGAGAAGAGGAGACAAACATGACCTTGAAGCCAAGAAAGCATACTCGTACCTCCAAACCATCACTCTGCTGAGGACCGTGAAGCCTGAGTTTGAGAAGTTTTCCCTGGAGGTGAAAAGTTCTGTTCAGAAGCAAGGTCTGCATGAGGAGGACTATGTAAGTATATGATGACAGGCTTCAGGTCTTAGCATCTTCAAAAGTGCACACATAATTAAAGCAAAAGTAGCAGTGAGAACTTATCAGGGCAGAATGACCTGGGTTTAGTTATAAAATCCTACTGCTGCCTATATAATATCTTCTATGTATTTATTTCTTCTTTTCTTCTGGTGGATAATGGAAATAGTGAAAACAGACTTGGTCTAGGTGCACCAGCTCTCTAAATCGCCATACATGACAAGTTGTGCTGTGTTCCTCCCCTTATTCATCAGCAGCAACATTGGGGAAAGGCAGATTGCTAGGTCCCTCTATGTCTCTCACCAATCACTTGCCTTTTTTACCAGGCTAAAAATCTGTATTATTCTTGTTTGGTTTCTCTCAATTTTTTTTTATTTTTTTTTTTTTTTGTAGAATTAGGTCTCGGAAAGTTACACTCTGTATTGCATCTGGAGTTTTTCTTGATCTGAATGAGATAGGAAGTCTTATTTCTTAACCAAGCATATTTAGGTTGTCTCTGAAAATTTGCTTTTGAGGTCCTGCTAAGCTAGTTTGTTAGGCGTCTTTGTAGAGAAGTCTTCTATGAAAGCAAGAATGTATAGCACATACCTATAAGGATTTCTGCATGCTGATACAAGCACCTTGCAGGCAGTCAACTTTCCCAGTTATGGGGAGTAAACTTTCCAGATTCACTTATAAAGAAAAGAGGCTTGAAGAAAGTTTGGTCAGTCTTTAACTGTAGGAAACAAGAGAGCTAGGAATTTATGCCTGAAACTCAAGAAAGCAACCCAACCTCCTCATTTGCAAGCTCCACTTAGGCACCTATCTCGTCTCTGCTTTAAACAATGTGTCCCTCACAGGTGAAGGCACCATCTTTACTTCAAAGCATAAGCGATGAATTTGCATGTGGTGTTAATGAATGACCTTTCCTGCAGTCCATTCCATAACCTCAGCTGTCTTCAGAAAACTGATGCTTCTTAGAACTTGAATATATTTTATTTAAATATTTTACTTAAAATCATAGAATGGTTTGAATTGGAAGGGACCTTAAAACTCACCCAGTTCCAACCCCCTGCCATGGGCAGGGACACCTTCTGCTAGAGCAGGTTGCTCCAAGCCTCATCCAGCCTCGCCTTGAACGCTGCCAGGGATGGGGCAGCCACAACTCCCCGGGGGCAGCATGTTCCACTGCCTCACCACCCTCATCCAATCTAAACGTTAAGTTTGAATCACGATACTGACATATTATTCCTGTGAACCTTTGAAAGTCTAGGCAGGCAGAAATGGCCTTTTCTTGACATTCTTTGCCTTGGGTTTGTGGATAAATCCCAACTGCTGATTTCAAGGTGCTGCTTTCTGAAGAACCTGGTAAATGAGTTTTTAACAAGGCATAAGACTGTAATTTGTGCTGTTCCTCCATCTTTTTTTCTCCATGTGCCCTTTTGCAGGTGTCAATTAGCAAGATACATACCTTGAAAATCTGTCACATGCTTTACGTTGTAGTTTGTGAGAAATCTGAGTATCGAAAATCCAGCCGCCCACAGTTTTGTGGCTTTTCTAATCTGGGCAGTTTGACATTTCCCTAGATGAGAGAAGCGGTCTGCAGTGGTTTTGAGGCAGGCAGGGATATGCTTTGCTATTCTTTAGGATGGGGACCTGCTCCAAACCTTATGCAAGTTCAGTGTTGAAAGACAATGGATAGTTGCAGGAGCTGTTGCGGTCAAGCAGAATGCATGAGAAAGCAAATCCCCCTATGCTAGCAGGGAGGAGATTTTGCAGGCTAATGTTTGTCAGGGAGATTCCTTGCGCAGCAGCATCAGCACTGCCAAAAGGCCTCTTTTCTCTTTCCTCACTTCACGGTTGTCTGTGCGATCAGCCATCCATGCTGGCAGTGCTCCTGGCTGTCCCAGGACAACTGTGCAGGTGCCGTGCTCCTTACTAATCCTTGACCATCTTCTCCCTGGCTCTGAGGGCTGCCTCTCCCTGTATCTCACTCTCACATGTGATCCAGAGCCTTTCATCTTGCTCTAAGCACTCCCTCACAAAACCATCGCCTTTTGCTGAGGCCAGGCAGTGGTATGGGGCCCTCTTGCTGCTGCTGCTTCTCCTACTCCTCTTCCCACTTTTCCGTTCCCACCTGGCTTTCTGCACCCTTCCCAGTCTCTCCATGTTGCCGCAGAGGGAGAGTCTGTGCATATCTACCACAGCTTCTTGCTATCAGTCCTTATGGGAAGCTAATGGTGGAGGCCATAGAGATCTAGGGCTCCCTGTGGGGCAGCTACAGATCATGGCTATATGGGAAGGAGGTTTGGTTTCAAATGCAGGATGTCCTGGTATTGCATGGATGCTTATATGTCTGTGGTCACATAGGTTTCAGCAGAACCTCCCCTACCTGCTTTTTCTCATCCTCCTAACCCTATGGGAAAACAAAATCTCTTTAAGAGGAGTACTCCAGTGTTAAGCATCTGAAAAACCGTTTGCTGTGTTACTTCATTAACAGTGTGTGAATTTTAACTACCTGCCTTGCTTTTCATCATTTATGATGAATTTTACACTTCCTCACTTTGGCCAGTGGGAAAGAGATACTTCATATTCCCTTAACTGATTGCCCTGCTGCTGTGTTCAGAGGAGAAGCATTGTAGGGCAGCCTTCAGGCTTAAAAAAAAACCTATTTAAAAAATAATGGGAAAAAATAGAAAGCCAAGCTGAGGGCCAGTTTCTTCCTCTCTGAAAGGTATGTGGACAGTGGGCATGTCACTAGCAGCGCATCCTTTGGCAGCATGGGAAGAAAGCAGCAATTTTGGCCTGGGCATGTGCTAAGTAAGGCTGTGTCCTCCAAGGGAAGCTTAGGAGGAGAGGTCCTTCAGCTGAGGGGGTGGGAAGCCACAGAGGTGAATTTTTCCATGCTGGATTCTGCTCCTGAAAACGAAAAATATGCAGAAAGAATAGTCAGTGGTACAGTCCATCTCGAGTCCTGTCCACGGGTGTTGAAATGTAATCCTCATCCTTTTCTGCAAGCTGTGTCCCAAGAGGATGAACTCAGGGAGGTTTGGATTTGAAGCAGCCAGTGTTTCTGCTTCTCTGTGGATTTTTCCAGTGTCATGGGAAAATGAGGCCCCAGGTTTGTGGTCTAAATTATCTGTCTTTGACCCTAACTCAAACAAAAGTCGTTAGTGCTGCCATTTTGTCCTGGCCTCTTACCAGCACTAATCCTGAAGGCATTATTATCTACCAGAAACGAATACCATAAAAATGGAAAATAAGCAGATGACAGAAGGAAAGATAAGGGAGACAAAAAGGGCGAAGTCCCAAAGCAGCAGCTGTCCAGTTGCCAGATGGAGAACACATACGGCCCTTGGGGGAGTAACAGGTCAAAGAGTGTTGGCCATCTTCATGTCCAGCTGTGAGATTACACAGAAAAGAGAAAAATCTGCTATGGGTACGTCTTTACAAGGTCAGAAAATGCTGTTGTTTCTGCATGTGTGTTATGCTGCGGTAGTGGGGAAGGTGGAAAAATTTGCCCTTATGAGTGAGCTTTAAAGTGCAGAATTTCTCTTGCTCTTCTTTCTCATAAAGGTATCTCTCTTGTAAAGCAAAAAGTTACCTTAAGCTTCAAAAATAAGAGTGATAGAGAGGTTCTGAGAAACTAGCTTATAAGTGTTTGTATAGGTAGTAGTTGCATAGGATGGGGCTAAAAATGATGATGTTCCTTGTCTGCAATGTCCCATTGCAACATCCCATTGCAACAGCTGCCTGAGTCCATTAGCAAATATTACTACTTGCTTGGTCACCACTTCCAGAGTCTGAAAACAGTTTCTGTCATGTTAATGTAACCTAAAGAACTGTGGACTGAAGCCTCAGATTTGCTCAGCCCTCATTTCAGCACTCAGCAGTGTCATGTTTTTTGTTCAAGAGACAACTCTAGTTCTGTAGAAGATCTGACCATTTTATTTAGTGACTAACTGGAGATGGACTTTTCTGATGAAGCAGACTTTTCTGGTGTAGGAAGACAGGCTGAGAGCTGGAAAAGACTCCCAGGAGACTTTCAGTACCTAAAGGGGGCTACAGGAAAGCTGGAGAGGGGCTTTTTACAAGGTCATGTAGTGACAGGACAAAGGGGAATGGGTCTAAACTGACAGAGGGGAGACTGAGAGGAGCTCTTAGGCAGAAGTTCTCCCCTGTGAGGGTGGTGAGGCCCTGGCACAGGGTGCCCAGAGAAGCTGTGGCTGCCCCATCCCTGGCAGTGTTGAAGGCCAAGTTGGATGGGGCTTTGATTTGGTCTAGGGGAAGGTATCCCTGCCCAAGGCAGGAAGTTGGAACTGGATGAGCTTTAAGGTCGCTTCCAACACAAACCATTCTGTGATTCTATGATAAAATAGCCAAAAAAATGATTTATTTTCAAATTTGGGATTCAGGTGTAAGGACAGTAGAATCATTTTAATGCTATTATGCAAATTATAGGAGTTTCCTCACTTCTGTAATGTTAATACTTTACCAAGACATTAACAGCAACATGTCCTGGTCTCTATAAACTAGTTGAGATCCTTAGTTTAATTTCGAAGTACAGGCCTAGGCCTGCTTGCAGACTTACAGCCTATGTGAGGCAGACAGCAGTGGGAATTGAATGCATTTACTTGAAGGAAGAATTTGAAACTGTCCCTGAACTGGTGTCTGAATAAGTCCCAACAGATACTCTAGTTAAAAATGTTTATGAATAAATAGTGTTTCAGTTAAAGTAGATGCATAAGCCATTTTTATTAAATAATGCCGAACACTTACTGAATTGGTGGTAGGCTGCAGTTGGGAAGCTCTTAATGCGCCTTCTGTTCCTGACTCAGGCTTAGGATTCAATAAATGCTTTTTTTATGTCCTACCTAGTATTCTGAGCTGGGATGATTTTACAGCATGGTGTATTTGCTCTTCTGAGGTTACAGACCACCCATGGCTTCTCATTTAAAGGCTGAAAATGTAACTAATTAAACAAATAGTTCTGCTGTGTTAGTTACATGACAGCATAGTTCACAATGTGGGTGCATGGATTTTTACCCTACCCACAGCTCTTTTCACACTGAAAATGAGCAGCAAAAGAAGGGAACTTGAGCCCAATTTGCCTGCAAAGTTATCTCAGCGAAAGAATGAGTTACACAGATTAAGTACATCAGTGAAATGCTACTACCTACTAGAAAGGGCAAGCCTGTTTTATTGAGCATTTTTAGCCCTTTGAAATGAGAAATGGTGCCCACAAGGACAACTGTTCAAGCTCCAGCAGTTAACTACAAAAGCTATGTGGGAGGTAGCTATGCTCATAAAGTTTATCATCTCATCCATAACATCTGTGCCAGACTCTTCCTTGTGTGTATGCCTTACGTCAGCCTTTTAATTAGGATTGTACACCAGCTAAGATAAGGGTTGGGAGAAGTGAGCAATTCAGTCATGTCACTGGGAGAGATGCTGAAAAAGTAATGTATTCAGCAGTGTAAGGTCCCATGTGTCTTTCTTCAGGCACAGGCAGGCAAGACTAATGACAGGCAGGCTTTTGTGTCTCTTCTGACTGCACCAGGATGAGAAAGAGTTTTGGGGAGATTCAAAAAAAAAGAAAACCCTCAACAAAAAAAGCCCTGCCCGGGAATAATTTGTTCAACTGAATGGGTCTATTCAGCCGCTGGAGTGCTTTGCTAATTGTGTTCAGAAGAATAAAAGCAAACCACAAGCTGCTTTCAGCAGCCGGAAAAAATGGGTTCACATGCCAGCTTATCAAGGAGATGAATTCTATTAGTAAAACATATTTAGGATTTTTGTGACCTTCATCCCTTGGAATTAATAAGAGTTTCTTCAGTTTCTGTGAGAGAACTGTTGAACTCTGGACTGCTAAATTTGGGGAATACAGCAGACACTTCTTTTTTGCTGAAGTTAATGCTTTCTCAGTGATATGAAAGAGAAGTGTCTTCCACATTGGGGTCTTACACAAAACTGCAGCGTAACAGTATGCTATTTGCCATTAACAGATGTCATAAAAGGCAGTAAAAGAAATAAATTATTCTTCTCTCTTCCAGAGGTTTTCTGTTTAGTTTTTCTAGCCTGTCTAAGCATAATTTTGAAGCTGCCTTAAACCGTGGCAGCTTCAAAATTAGATACCATTAGATAGCATAGAACTGTAGGTGTGTCTGAAAATAGTAACATCTGAACTCCTTGGGAATGCAAAAGTTTAGAATTGATGTTCACATATATGTTATATATTTTCTATAGCCCCATGTTTTCACTTGGGTTTCACAGATATTCACATTCCACTTTAGTAAACAGACACTCAGACATTTTTGGGCAAGGCACTCTCCCTTTGAAGTACTTGCTAGAAATACACCTTATTTTCCACTAATAAAGTGTGAAAAATACATCTTCCAGCAAAGTTTATAACCTGGTTTTGGTTTTAATGCCTCTCCATGCCATTTGCATTGCTAATGATCCAAAAGGTAATTTATCCCATTAAGGTATTGTTTTTATGTAAATTAATAGGATTTTTTGATACAGGTGTTACATGGCCCTCAGGTTTGTCTCAGAGGTGTTTGAGTGAAGGCAAGAGGAGACTATATATCTCATTTTGCTCAAAATGAAACTTGACAAATAAGAGGTGTTTATGAAATGAAAACTGACTTACTTGTAGCTAATACCTTCTTCTACAAGCCTCGTTTGCTGAGTAGCTTATGAAAATAACACTCAGTTGAAAATTTCCTTTTTAGCCGAAAAGAACCTCTCAGCTCAACAAGGCATGATGCGGGAGGTTTGGCTGAGCCTGTCCCATGTCAGGATGCTTTTGCAGCCAGCAGCAGGGTCCTGGGCAGGCAGCTGGAATTTGTTTTCTCACAGGAGTGGTGTTCTTGCTGGATGGCTGGTGGGATGCTCCAGCCTCAGTACTGTGGGTGCTGCGGAGGGTTCACCTGTGCTGGTAGCCTTATGCTGTGATAACATAGACTAAGTTAAGAGTTCAGTGTTTTGTTTAAAATCTGGCTGAGCCAAACAGTTTAATTGGAGGCTGGCAGGGGTTGGGGGAAGGAGACACGTTTTGTTTTCCTTTGGGGCATAAAGGGAGGACAGGTCTTCAAGGCCAGAAATGCTTATTCCTTGTTTGAGAGCTCCAGGGCAGAAGAGGTGTTGCCTCCATAGGCGGCAGTCCTGCACTGAGATGGTTGAGGGAAGCTTTCCTGTGCCCATTTGAGCTATTGAGATGGTGAAGGTGATCCTGAATTATACCAGGGCAAGGTCTAACTTTATGACACTGGGGTGACAAGTTCTAGTAAAAAAACAGTATAGGTGGCAATCAGTAGCGCCTCAAGTGATCAGATGGCTGGAGCACCACTTATATGAAGGCAGGCTGAGAAAGTTGGGCTTGTTCAGCCTGGAGAAGAAAGGGCTCTGGGGAAACCCTGTAGCAGCCTTCCAGTGACTAAAGAGGCCTACAAGGAATCCGGAGAGGGGCTTTTTGCAAAGGGCCTGTAGGGATGTGATAAGGGAGAATGACTTTAAACTGAAAGAGGGTAGATTTAGATTGTATATTAGGAAGAAATTCTTCACTATGAGGGTGGTGAGAATGGAAGAGTTTGCCCCAGGAAGCTGGGTCTGCCCCATCCCTGGCAGTCTTCAAGGCCAGCTTGGACAGGGCTTTGAGCAACCTGGTCTAGTGGAAGGTGTCCCTGCCCATGACAGGGGGCTTAGAACTAGATGATCTTTAAGGTCCCTTCAAACCCAAAATATTCTGTGAAGTCTGTGATCTCTTGCTTCATCAGCACATTAATTTCTTATGGCTGAGTGCTGAGAGGTGAATGTAGCTCTGGGAAAGACTCGCTCTCCAGAGGGACAAATCTTCTAACAGGGAGGCACACTGGCATAGGTGAGTCAAGTCACCCAGCTGTGTGACTGCAGAGCAAAGGCAGGCAGCAGGGCTTGGGTGTGCTGCACCTAGCCTGTGAGAGGTCAGTGTAGTATGCTGCCAACTCTGATCTTTATTTCAGTGGATATTTAGCAATTCCCCTAATGCGGAGGGGTTAATGTAGTCAGTCCATGAGGATGGGCTGTGTGGATAAAGGCAGTGGTGTTCTTGTGTACACCAGGAGCCATGGGAGCCAACAGGAGGATACTCCAGACTTTCCTTCTCCTTAGTAGATACTCTTTTCATTAGGAAGAGAAGCCTGAGACAAAATCAAAAGGTCTAATCTGTTCTAAGAAGAGCTAATGTATCATGGCAGATTGAAAAGACAAAGACTGTCTATGACCCAGAGCAAATAAATAAGAGGGGCATGAGAACTGTGCACAGGACAATGAGAGGAGGGTAGGTGAGGAGCTCTGGATGCCCTTTGCTTTGCATCTGGGAACAAGGCAACGTTCAGTGGGCAAGAGGGCATTTACATTTGATGGGACATGTGTTTGTACAATGCATCCAGTTAGCCTACCAGACTGTGGATTACAAAATGAAGTCAAAGTCAAGCAGGATCTTGGGGATCAGACAGCAAGGAAGCAAGAAGCTGTAACAGATTTTAGCCTTTTGGAGGGGCTGTAAATCCTCATATTTTGAGCTGTTATTTACCATGCTGGTGCTGGAGGGTGGACGAACACATTCTGAGTGTGTGGCTGGAACATAACTTCGTGATGACAGGTACACGTAAATATCTTCAGATACAGCTGCTGCATCTCTCCTTTCCATGCTAGTGGGATCCTTGTAGGGCCAGTGAAGGAGTGGTTAATCAGCCAGTTTAACACCTTTAATCCAATATCTGGAAAGCAAATAACAAAACCAAGTAATTATTTTTTAAATTATTCGCAATGGAAGCATGATTAATAGCAGCCTGAGGGTTTGCGCTAGTTCCATGCTATTAAGGTTTACAAGTTTGTATGCCCATTTACCCTGGTATTTAATAAAAACATAATTTGTCATGGCAACCTCAGGTGGGCAGATTATTTATTCCCAGCCCAGAAGTACCCCAGGTTATAGCAGGTCATCCACCTCCCTTAACACCTGAGTTTCAGCTCCCCAGCGCACCCCAGGATGCCCTGCAGACAGGTTAGGGAAGGGTGGAGTTCAGATTCACTGAAACTGGGGATTTTATCCTGAATTTTTCTCATGCTAACGCTGCAGTTGTAGCCCCAGGGCTTTTAGATAAAAGGGGCAGGGGATTTGAAAGGAGTGGCTCACTGTGGGGCTTTTGTAAAGACTTGATTGTACCTCCATGCAGCCTGGAGTTGGTTAGCTGCCTGCGTGAGAGTAATGGGGTCACATCCGTCCCTCATTCTTCACCTGCTTAGCTGGCAAGGGTGAGGCAGGCTGCTGCTGCTTATGAATGGGTTTGTATGCCTAATTTTTGCCTGGTACTGAGTAAGAGGCTCAGGTGACTAATCCGAGCTCAGCACTAATAAACCAATTTTTTTTTTTTCCTCAGTTTTGCATGAGAACTGATGTGATCTTGACAGTTTTTAATAAAGAAAATAACTTTTTTCTGTGTTTTTTGTGGTTTGGTGGTAATGTTAAAAAAACAGAACCCATAACAATTGCACATTGTATGAGGATAAACATTTAACAAAATATGTTCTTCCTGTTTGTCCTAGCTCTGCATTTATTTAAACCAGTTGGCTTATTTTAGCAGGTGGAACTGATTTTTTCAGATGAGTGAGTCTGTCATCCCGAAAACTGAAATATGTTCTGCTTGAAAAACAAACTTGCAAACTTGCTGCATGACACTTGAAACTTAATATCTAATGAAAGCCCTGGGTTTGGGCTTTTTTTGCTACTAGGTGTATGTAAGCACTTAACCTGTCCCAACAGTTGCACTGTGCTAACTTAAAATGTAAGCATTCATTACAACTGTAGTAACAGATTAGTACAAGAGTACCAATGGGGTCTTTAGAAAAATGTTTTAATTTCTGTGTGTTCAGCTGAAAAGAAGAACTTCTTTAGTATCTCTTGTGTTTCACCATATTAGAAGTATGGTTTCTGAACATAGTTTTGTAACTCATCGCATGAATGACCACATAGTTTGTTAGAAGGCAGGAAATCCTCAAAAGGCAGTTCATTTTTAATGAGAGCTATACCTTTTAACAGTAAAGATCCCTTCAGTATGCGAGCAATGATAATACAGTACTGTGTGTTAGAGATCCTTTGCATTAGTCATTTATCTCAAATTAGAAATGTATAATGAACATAGAGATTTTGCCTGACTGCAGGAGCATATTAATGCATTCTCTGATTCTTTTTCCTTGATAGGTGGCCTGAAGCATTTTAGAGATAAATCACACAGGAGAATAGTATGTGTGTAAAATACACATGAAGGAAAAATTCCCCTAAATGATTATTCTGTAGTAGTTCACTTCCGGTTAAAAACAGTGCTGCTCCTCAGCTACATTGATTGCATTCTTTGAGAACAGTGTTAAAAGCTAATACAGGAACCAAAACCACAGAGGGATAAAATGGCTGGTACCAACTTGCAGAAGGGAATCAGTGAGCGTGCTGAACAGAGCCAGGAATAAATTCCACACATGTTTGCAGCGGGAAAGTCTGGTCCCAGAGGTACTCTCCTTTCCTAGAGCAGGGCAGTTTTCAGCTCATCCCCCTCCTGCTTTGGCCACACTGTTTGAGGTCTCAGGAGCATGCTGGGACCTGGTGATGTCAGGTCATGGGTTTGGTCCAAAGCTTGGCAAATCAGCAACAGTAAAAGCCCCTTGACGTGAGCTGACTGTGGGTAAGGGTCTAAATCTGCTGAGGTGGCAATTCCCGTGTATGTGTGTAATGGAAGGAGCAAGTTTTGGCTGTATCTTGGAAGATTTCTGCCTGCCCTGCTGGCAGCGGGCACTAGGAGTTTAAAGCTGTTTTCTAGATAATCACAGGAGAGTGTTGCAAGCAATAAACAAACACAAAATCAGTAGCTCTTGAAGGCAGTGGGATGGAAGGGTGCCTCCGTGCCCTTGCATCTCAGTTGTTGCTGTGCCCTGTCATGTTTTAGCTGGCATTTCACAGCCCATCTCTCTTGAGGCCTTGAATTGAATGGGTTTCTGCTTCAGTTCATCTTTAAGACAGAAGAGCAACTTGTGTCTGACCCAGCAGAATGACAGTGAGTAAATCTAACAGTTTTTCAAGAATGAGATATTAAAAAATACAAGAGAGCATGAAGGAGGATGAAGTGCAAGAGCAAAGGCTGCCTTTATGGTTAGCTTTCTTTCCCTGACAATAAAATAACCTTCACTGGCAAAATGCCATAACTCCCTGAAATTGGCAGACTTTTTGAAGTAAATTCTGTTATCAGTAGTTTTCTTTTTATTAATTAATTTCAGCAGTCCATTTTGTGGTTGGCTTCTGGTCCACAGCTGGCTTTAAAGTGGATAGCAGTTTGTCACTAGAGGAATTTCAGTCCCTTTGAAGTAGGGATCTTCTTGTCTAGGTGGAGCAAGTGTTTGGCATGGCCAGAGTGCACGTCAGTTCATGTACCAGCTGGTCAGATGCATGGCTGAACAGTCCAGGCAGGTAAAAGCATAGTTGTGTAGAAAGAGGGCTTAGCTGTGGCAGAGTGTCTTTGTGTCCAAATAAGTAAAAATGCAGTGATGGCAGGAATCTTTCTGTACGTCTTGTCTCCCATATGAGGATGGATGTGGGTAGCTGATGGGCTGTGACTGCTGCTTGCTCTCCAGACGTAATTAATTGCCCTGTTTTTTTCTGCCTACACCTTCTCTCTTAACTTGCACTTCAATTTCAAAGTCTTCATGCTGGGGCCACATTGCCTCATGTACAGAGTGGAGGCTCATATCTGCACTCCACATTACTGCTGTACCAAAGAATACTAGTGAGGAGATAGACACAAGCAGGCAGCCCTGTTGGAAAAAACCTCCTTAAAGTTGAAGGGAAGTGATGTCTTATTTGACTGCAGTGCAGAATTTGTAAGCTTTAATTTTAAGTAGACTATAAATCTTGGTTTGCAGAATTCATATCAGAAAGTCATGTGCTTCCCTGTAAGAAGAGTCTCCTATAGGTTTCCACATACACACAATCTCCCTGTAAAAGATTAAATTAATGCAACAGTATTTGAATTAATCTCTCTTAAATATGTACAGTGTTTGCTTGTTATATGATATCTCTTTACAGTGGGAGGTGCTGATCCTTTTTTTCTAGGAAGAGAAAACCAACCTCAAATAGTGAATGAGAGTTGGGATGGTTATCTGTTGTTTAGAAAACCAAGTCCTGAGCTTTGGCCTCATGTTCTTGAGCAGGTGCCAGCTTATGTATTTGTGTATTTATAGAGAGTTGATATCGGTGAACACAGTGAGACGCTGTCCTTGGCTTCAGCTGCGTTGCCCAGAATTTGGCATAGCGCCGTATGTTCTTTTTCAGTTGTGAATTAAATATTGAGGAAATGGCTTTCTCTGTAGAACGCATGTGTTTCTATTATTTTTCTCCTTCCCTTCCTGTTTCTTTGAACCGCTGAGGTCCAGCTCCATCAGGGAAGCAGTCTGGTTAGAGAAGTGAACAGGCTGTATTTTTAGTATTAAGCGTCTAAACATACAGCTTTGATTAACTGTTTTACAGCTTTATCTGTCTTTCCAGTTGCTGCGCTGGTTTCACAGTGATGTGATCTCTGTGGAAGCAGGTTGGGTTATATATCCATGTCTGTGGGCACCGCAAGATACACTGTTAATGACAGCTGGCTGTAGGTGAATTCTGTGGCTTTGCAAAGACTTGAGAGTCCTTGAAATGTCAATCCCAATGCCAAGGAGTGGCTGTTATCCATAAGTGAGGTTTAGGAACAATATGAATTTCTGTTGCATAGTGGCATTAGGAGATCACATGAGGATCTGAGGAGCTGGACAGTGAATTAATGAGAGCTGTAATAATCCTGTTATGTCCTGATGGTAATACGCAGGGTGATATGTGGTAGTGTTATGGCAGTAGGTCTAAAAAATAATTGCAAAAGTTGAATCTGGACATGCGTTACTGGTTTGAAATGCACTTCACTTATTCACAGGTAATGCTCAGATGTAAGGATATTCTCCTCTTGGCTTCACTTTCTCAGTCTAGATCTCACTTCTGCCCAGAGTTTCTCGCTGAGTTTATGCAAACTAAAAGTAACAGAAAACAAAAAATATGTTACCTTGAGCATAAAATCAAGTATGTACATTGGTAAGATTTTTGAAAGAAGTGGGTACACCCTATGCAGTGCCCCAGGATCCTAGCTGATTTTGGTTGGGACTATAGTTCAACAACTTGAAAATCACTTCAGATATAATGGGAAGTATATGCAGAGACAGAGTTGCTGTGTGCTTTTGCGTTACAAAAAAAGTGATGATAGTCTTCACCACCTAGCACAGAAGTGATATGAATTGCTGTAATTGCTGTGATTTAGAGCTGGGCAGTTCCAGATGGAAGAGAATAAGCTTACTTAACAGTCAGTGGGCAGGATATGGAAAATTACGGTCTTGAATAGCTGTAGCTTGGCCGTCTTCCATGTTGGTAGTATTCCGTATTGCTGCATATGCTGTTAACACCTTGATATATATGAATAGTGTGGTCATACTATAGCTGCTTGGGGAACTATAACTTGAACTGCGTAAAGTTTATTCATGTGATTTCCATGGAGAGGGTTTTTTTTTTAACGGAAGATTGCTAATTAGAGTAGAAAAGTAGGAAAATAAGAGGGACAAATGTGTGCTTATCTCTTCCAGCTATGCAGTTAGCTTACCTGCTTTTCAGTTATATGGTATCTTGAAAGGGATGTGAAAGTAATAAGGAAGATACCTCAGCAGGAAGGGTTTCAATATACTTGTATTTGCAGTCTCCAAGGAGGTTCAGCAAACCTGTCAGCTCTGCTTGTATTGCTGATGATGGACATTGAGGAGTGGCTCTGCTGTGTAGCTCAAGTCAGGGACAGAAATATCTTAGTAGAACTGACATGCAAATTGTGATCACAGCATTTGGAGCTAAGCTCACACTAGTACTTAAAAAACCAGCATAAATCAAAATGGAAACTACTATAATAAAAATTTCTGTTTTTTATTAGAGGTTAGCTAAAAGAACTGTTAATTATGTGCAAGATTAGTAGATCTTCAATAGCTTTTATAATCTGTTTAGTTTTGTCCTGAGGGCTGTCTGATGTTGAATCACACATTATTAATTACTATGGAGACCTTCAAGCAAACTATGAAGACATCTTCACATTTACTCTCATTGCTGTTTGAAGCATTCAGGGAACATTTTACTTCTTCTAGCCTTTTTTAACCCTTTTCTTGCAGCAAAGGAAAGATGTGGGTTTTTTGTATTATTTATTCTTACCATGAGATACTCTAAAATTCAAAGATAAAGCATAAAGCATGAAAATTGCTGGGTTTTGGCCTTAGCCTGTTTATCATTTCTTATAGGACTGAGTGTAGAACAGAATCTGTGTTAAAATAATAAAAAAGAAAAAAAAAAGATAGGAAATGCTTCATATCAATGAGGTATATGAGGTACATGAGGTATCATTAACAGAGCTAATGTTCTCCAGAAAGGAAGTCCTGTGATTGTATGGCTTGGGAAACTTCTACTAAGTCAGGAGTGGTATCAGTTGGAGCAAATTTTGCACTCTTTTTACTCAGAGGATCTGCTGTAGACAGTCACAGGCTGCAGAGTGAATGTAAGCAAGCTCTGGACAGGTGGAAGATGGAACAAAGACAGAGCAATCCCTTCAGAATTATCTGCAGCTGTTATTTTGCACTGTAATATTCCTCCCATCTTCAATGTTTTCTCCTTTTATAGATTAGAGCAGTCCTACACAGTATGCAACCCATTCTCTGTGTAGGACTGTGGCAACTTCTAAATGATCAGGCCAGGTGAGATGCAGGAAAACGTTATGCCCTTCATGGCATCCTATTTCGAGAACTGGTGCTTGAGTATGTTCCTGGAATAATGTTAAAAGCAACCACTGTGCCCAACATACAGTTTGGCTGGAGAGTGTAGGTGCAGTCTCACCTGCAGACAGTGAGTATTACTCCTTTAGGAGATTTGAAATGGCACAAAATGCCAGAAGTTTCACCTTCCTTGACAATGTAAGATAAAGTGCTGGGGTTTGTGTGTGAGGAACTGAGAAGTGGCACAGCTGATCTGATGATTTTCTAATGTGATTTTTCGTATGTAACGTTAGGGCTTTTGGCCAGGAGTCAAGGCAAGGGGCTCTGGCTGAAACCTCCTACATTGCCAAGTGAGTTTTGACAGGACTTATCTGGCAAATCTGCAGTGTCTACAGGAGGGTTTTCAGGCTGGTGGCATCTGTAGATTTCAGATGGAGCAAAGTAGCTGACAAAATAGGTTTTGAAGGCTGCTGTGTTACACTAGAGGTCTTTGCCATGGACAAAAGAAGTGACAAATGGCTTTCCTTGAAATAGATGCCAGGCACAAGCTGTAAATCAGCCAGCAGGGAGGCAGAGCAGCTAGAGAGACTGATTTCTCTCTCGAGAGAATGAGTGTCACATTAAGAAAGCACATGTTTGGTCATCCACAGGCCACTTGGACTCTAGCGCTGGCACATAAAGCCGTTGTTGAGCTTTGTGGTTTCTTGGTTTGGGGTTTTTTTTCAATTCTGAAAAGTTAAACCCCCCACTGGCAAAGCCTGCCCCAGTGTGCACTCTGCCCATCAGCTCTTGTTATTCCACTGAAAGACTGATTTTCACCTCCTCTTTCATGCCTTCACCTTAGGTTAAAACAACTGCAGCTGCCTCTTAGTTTTTGGCTGTCAGACTGAGCTGAGCTGTTGTCTCCTGTAGCACTGCAGGCTCTTCCCCTAAACTGGTAGTGCATTTTCTCAATAAAACAAAGGTTAGAGTTATCTAAAAGTCAAATTTTAAATATCAGAGCAATGTAAACTTTTGTATTATCAGTGAATAATTCTTCAATTCTCCTAAACATTGGCAGCTGGTTTAACAGTGTCTTGTGTGTAATTACATTACCAGGGGCTTGGTTAGTTCAGTTTAGCCAGTCAACGATGTAATACTTCTTATCTATAAGGCAGTTATTTACTTAACTGGTGTTTTTATCTTTTAACATTGTTAATGTCCAGTTAAGACTGTCAGAGTATCACTTTATTTACCAACATTTTAAATTGTTTAGAAACATAGGGGTGGAAGATAAGGTAAATGTTTCTATCCAGATTTGTGGAAGTGGGTCATTCACTGGAAACAGCAGTAAGAGACCCCGTAATGTATAATTGTTGATTATGTCTTTGCTAGGATGTCAGGAGCTTTTCCATTGATGCAATTTTGAGTGAATGGAACAGCTTTCTTGCAGCTGAAAAGATAATTCATTCTGAATTACTGTGCATCAAACCAGGGTGCACTGCACTGCTGAGATGTGAGTTGCTGCTTACAGAAGAGGGGTAGCTGTGCTACTCAAGCCATGTGTGTCTGCTCATGCTGATGGGTCTCCATTTGAGCTCAGCTCCTAAAATAAATCTTGCTTCATCACTGAAGCACACCAGGCTTCTGTGAACAAATCCGAAGTGTTTCTGCAGCACTCTGCTTTTAAGTGTTGATGTTATTCACAGTGATGTAGACCAAAAGCTGTAGGTTGCCTGCACAGACTCATGGGAAGCAGACCTGGTTGGCAGCAGTCTTCCTTTATATGAGGGTTATAAAGCAACATCTCATTCATTTCATGTCACTTACTGAAAAAACCGTAAAAGACAGGAAACTGTTCCCCTGGCAGTTCCAGAGAATGCATTACTGTAGAGGGTAAGTAGTTTCCTCCATTGCTCATTCGCTAGTGGAGAGATGCTCAGCTGAATAAGGGCCAGACATGGAAGTGGTAATCATTAAATAAGCAAATCCACCAGTTGCACTCTCCAAAAAAAATCATGGCAGAACACACTTCCAATCCTGAGAGGTGCTAAGTCCTCTGTGCAGTGGGAGGAAGAGATGCTTGGTGCTATGGAGTGAGAATGCTCAGCACCTTACCGAATCTCACATGGTCAGCTGCAGAATTTGTGCGTCTGGCCTTGGGAACTGTGATCTGCAGATTTCTCGCCTATCTGCAGAGCTATTCAGACACAACATTAAAGTGTGATGTGAATGTTCAGAATTACAGATAGTGGTTAACTGTTTTTAAAAATGCGTCAAAACTCTCCATTTGCTTCCTGGTTTTTTGGGTTTTGGAAGTTTTGGGGTTTTTGTATTTTTTTTTTTCTCGAGACACAGTCCTTTGTGTTCTAGCAGTAGAGAAAATAACCTTCTGAATCAGTTGTAATGGTTAATTTAGATATTCCCACTAGTTATTCAATTCCATAGGGAAGAAAAGGTTTTCGTGTGTCAATTGCCATTGCTTTTTTTCTGTTTTGTTTTTTTTTTTTTAGGCGAACATGTTTGTGGAAGGATTCCATGATGCTATTCTTCTTTATGCTCTAGCTTTACAGGAAGTCCTGAAGTTTGGTTTCAGTAAGAAAGATGGTGAAAAAATTGTTCAGCAAACACGAAACAGAACATATGAAGGTAAGAGTTAATATAGAATTCCAGCTTTCAGAGTCAAAAAAATTCAGGTATTTATTGTGTGCAGAGTAAGGACCCATGCCTACTCCATTCTTAAATGAGAGGGAAATAACCATATGAAACCACATGCATCTTGAAGGCTGGCTCACATACCTCCCCAGTCTGACTTTCTTCTGCACCACCCCTTGAGGTCTTACTCAGTTCAAAAAACTCCTAACAATTTAATGACCCTCACTGATGTTGTAAAGAAATACCAGTAATTTTCTCAGGCTCCTTCTTTGTTTTTGAAAAGATTACAGCTGCTCACTTTACTCATATGCATCTATTAGCTCTGAGATTGCCTCATTTTTTCCATTTGACTTTTTTATCTTAAAAGCCTGGGAATAGATAGAAGGAAGCAGGTGCCAGGTTTTTTCGTTTCTTGACGGGACTCCTTTGGGCCCCTGAAAGATGTCCCCCCAGCCTTCTTTCAGGAGCTGAGCCTGTTATCTCAGAGGCAGCAGCTGAACAGCACTCTGCCTAATCCTGTAGTTTACAGTTGCACAGTGCAACTGGCACTTGCATGTCACCCTGCTGATGCAAGGTGATGGAAGTGCTTTTACCAGGTAGGGATCATCATAAAGAAACTGAGTATTACTGGATTAATCAGTCATATCTTAGAATATTGCTCTTTATCTCTTAGAATACTCCAGTGTTCTGATGTAGGATTGGGAAGATTTCCTATGGAAATGCCTAAGAGAAGGAGACATTTCCCCTAGATAAAGAATGAATGATAAATTTGAATGTGCAAGGAAAACCTCAGTGGTTAGGTTCTCTGCTGTAACGACACACTGGACCTAGTGGAGGAAGGCATGAAGTATAGCAGCTCCTCTCTTCTGTTCTAAATTTTTGTCCTGAACACCAGGCAGAAGGTTCCCCAAGGCAGCTTAAGGAAACACAAGGGGTTGCTTTAAATTGTTCTGGTTGCAGTCATCCCATAAGGAGCCCTGCCCCAGGAGCAGACTGTGTTTGATGTCCCAGTACCTCCATTTGCATCCATGGTTTCCTGAAACACACTGTCACAACAGAGGGAATCTGGTGTCTAAGGATTTGCGTTACTGTTCGCTTATCTTGTATATTGACAGGTGCCCCAGCACAGCCTGTCTGTCCTTTCTGTTCTCTAGGAAGCCACCAGCAGGTGTGTCCATGCAAGACTTTTACAGTACCATGTGCTCCATGCAGGCTACATGATTGATTCTCACACCTTTCTTGTAAATCCCACCAGGGAGGAAAAAGTGTTCCCTTTCCCCATTTGTGAAAATCAGTTTGTTGTTGCTGGCTCACCTGTCACACCTACTCTGAAAATGTAGATGTCATGTTGAGCCTTGAGGGTGCAGTTTAAAAGGTCAAAATGCCATGTAGGTCATATGCCATCTCTTCTCTGTGGCAGTACTTTGCTGGACATAATTTACAAGGATAAAACTGATTTTGAAAGAGACTTTCAACTTGATGTCTTGCAAGCCAGTCCTTTTTGGAAAATGCTGTCCCTTTATCTGTCTGTAAGCCCCTCTCTGAAGTTGATGCAGCATCTTGGAGTATGGTCCATGCATACATCCACCAGGTTCTACTACAGGACTGAAGCTTTCTAATTCACTTAAACTTTTGCAGGCCTCAATGACGAGAATTTGTTCCATTAATCACATTAATTTAACTGGTGATAATAAGGTATTTGGTTGCCAGGGCACCTCATTTTGCAGCCAGCTCTGAATAGGTCACGCATCACAACTCTAACAGAATGTGGACGCTGTTTCCTGCAGCATTTGCAGTCTGCCAGTGACAACTGCACGGACAACATCATGTACTTAGGAAAGGATAAGGCTGAGGTGGCCAAAGGATTTCTTACTGTTAGAGCTGCTAGGGACACCCTGGTATGACTCCAGGGCAAGTTTTGTGGAGAATATTTTCTATTTATTGGCATTTCATCTGAAAAATTAACAAAATTTTCTGTATGTACCTGTCTAACAGAACAAAAAAAGTCCGGATAAAATCCTTTCATCTTCGTCCAAACACAGTTCTTCATTCAGGCTGTTTCAGAATTTCTTAAGTAAGTTTCTTATAGAGAACATTGCAGGGAATGCTGACATTTCAAACTCTTTGCTTTGTTTCAGATGGAAAAGTTAAAAATTAGTCTATCCCATTAAAAAAAATGCATAGGAATTGTGAATTTCAGCCAATTTAATACCTACTTCCAAAAACTGAGTTTTAGCTTTCTAAGCCAGGAAGGATCCAGATTCCAAATTTCAAGGATGTTGCAGCTTGTCATAGTGGCCTCTTCCACTGCTTTTACAGCCAAGTGGTTTTTATACCCGTTCTGTTTTCCTGCAGTAATCAAATTGGGAATTGTGTGGTAACTGTATTGTCATGAAACAGATGTTCAACAATAATCTTGCAGTGACCGCTAAGTGTTTTGAAAATCACATTTAAGTTTAAACATTCCTAATATCACTAAATGGGAACAGAGGCATATAAATAGAGGTGTCTTAATATGTTGCGTGTTTACTATCATCAGGTATGTTGAAGGGAATTTATACTCTGGCTGCATTTCTGACCACTCTCTCTTCTGATGTACAGTCACTGAGAATTTGATTCTCTACCGCTTTGTGCCTGATCTGGTCATGGTGTCATATGGATGTATAATGATGCGTGTTTGATTTTCACTGGTGTAAATGTGTACCTCTGGTGCCAGGCAGTGGAGGATCGCGTTTTGGAATATCTAAGGAGATAAAGCATATCAGCAAAGGCTTACAGTGTTTTCATCATAGTTAATTGCTAGTGTGCAATGGATTTTAAGAACCTGTTTGACTTGCAGCGTAAAAGATTGGAGGCATGCTCTTTATACACAAGGGCCTACATTGAAAGGAGAGGTTCAGACTGGATACAAGGAAGTGTTCATTCACCATGCCCATTGGAACAAGTTGCTGTAGCGAGGTTGTGCAGTTGCCATCCTTGGGTGTTTTGAAGATGAGATAAAACCCTGAACATCTTCCTATTCTGACCTTCTGGCTGACCTTGCTCTTAGCAGGAGGTTGGACTCAAGACCTCATTAAGTCCTTTCAGAATTGAGTTACCCGATCTCTATAATTCCCAGTTTCCCTGAAGTTTCCTAGAACTTGTAAAGGAAGAAAGTGAACTGGAGGGGGTGTCTAAAAATATAAAATAAACAGCATCATATTATGCAGTTAATTCTATGTAACTGAATGCAGGACTTAAACCTAGGTAGTGCACATGGTGCCTCTTCTCCAGTATCCCATCAGATGGAGACAACACTGGGTTGGCTTTATGGGTGCACCAACCCCTTTAGTCTGTGGGGTGTAGGGCTGTGCCCCTGTGTTCTCTGCAGCACATGAGCTGGACTTTCCTTTTGAGGCATCATTAGGTATTTCAGGGTTAGGCTTTCTGTAAATAATTCACATTAAGTCTGTTTGGTTTTTATTCTTGCATGCTGGCTTTTGGATTAGATTTTTCTCACATATTCCCTAAACAGCCTTGCACATTTGATATTTAAAAAGGAGAAATGTTAAGAATTCAGGAATGCAGACACTGAGATGAAATTGCAATTTCTTTGGAATGCCAGCAAAAATGCTGGGAGGCCGATGAGATTTCCTGTCATATTGGTCTGTAAAAACCTGTCCACTTGTTTTCTTGTTTTCCTTGGAAAGGCTCAGTATTTTAATTAATTTTCTAATTCCTCACATGCCATTCTGTAGGCATTGCAGGGCAGGTGTCCATTGATGCCAATGGAGACAGATACGGGGATTTCTCTGTGATTGGAATGACAGACCCAGAGGCAGGCACACAGGAGGTAAGGAAACAAACACCATTGCCGCTGGTCACTGATGAATTAGCCAATGTAATACCACACAATGTCATCTGTTTACTTGGTGAAGATTTGCTTATTTAATATGCAATTTAAAATGGTATTGCTTAATCTTATCAACCAGGAGACCAAATCCTTTCTGTAAAATAACTGTCTTAAATTAGTTATCCTAAGGTTTTTTAAATTTTCTTAACTTCTTTTCTTTAACAAGACATCTTTCTTCACATGATGCTAGTCTTTAAAATTTAAAGGGTGAAATGCTAGAAACTAGCCAAGCAGTGGTAAATTCTGAATTTGGAAATTGCTGTTTAAAATGGGCAGGGCTTTTTATTTGTTGGTAAGAAGAGAGGTGAACCTTATAGCAGTAGGGCTGCACAAATCACTCTGATGTATGAGCACAGGGAGTTACAGGTATTTTAATCTTACCCTGTGGTCAACTGTAGGCAGGAGTGCAGACCTTGCCTCACCTTGTTTGTCAGGCAGCCAGACCTGAGTGTCTTGTTTTCAATGATTAAGAGACATTTTAGTCACACAGTTTCACATACACCACATGCGTTATTCCACTGGATGCAGCAGGAGTGGAAGCAGTCAGACTGTAAAAAAGTCTATGAGAAATAGCACCAGCAGCACATAGAGAATAGGACAACTGGCTTGAGTTTATTAATACATGCATTGCCCTAACTCCAACTGCCATGTAAAGCTTCTGTTAGTTGTGGTGTCACCACCTACATGAGCTTTGCTGGCCTCCCGTTTCATCAGTCTCAGCCATACAGCAGCAGCGAGTCTGAGCTGAACATTTCTACATGTGGAATCCAGTGAAGTTATAATGTTCCTGTCTATGCTGTGGCAGAGAAAAAACTCAAGAAGCCTTTTTAAAAGCATCAGGATGTCTGGTGTGTTTTTATGTATTTTAGTGTGTAAAAGTAACTGAAAAACTACAGCAGCAAACAAGAAACTCAAGAGGATAGGAGTAGTCATCATTAACTGAAGCTATGAGTACAGTTTGATTAGGATAACTTTGGTTTGAACTACTTGTACCTCCTCTGTTTGTTCACCCCATTAGCTCTTTCTCTCATCTGTCAATGTAATCCCCCTGTCCTACCCTTCCTTCCATTGCTCTTTCACTCACAATTTAAACTACCTTTTATTTCTTGATGTTACATTTCTTCTTTTACCGTATTGCTCATTTTAATTTCCCGCTGCTTTGTATGTGAGGTATATAAATCTACAATATACAATAATATAAATTAACATATTTTACATGTGGTTACTTACTACTTGTGTCTGCTACATTCATTTCTACCCTTATGCCTCACACTAAAGACATTGTTTCTTCCATGCCTTGTTTTATTAATTTTGCCAATTTTTTGTGTGTTTGTATGAGATTTTTCTTAGCTGAGCTGAGCCAGATGAATGGGTGTTTGGGCAGAGCTGATTTTCCAAGTTCATTCACAGAGTTTAAAGCTAGAAGAAAACGCTAGATGACCTAGTTTGACCTCTGCAGGCAGGTTTCTTGCTGTTGTATGAAGCGCTGTAGTTTACATGTGACGAAAGCTCACACTGTAACAGGCATTGTTTTTTATTTAGAGACACTGAAAGAACAGGGACTGCCTTGCTTGCTCTCTTGATGCTTTTTCCACTGTTTAACTACACTTGCTCTCTAAAGATATATATCCTACTTCTGATCTGAATCTGTTTGGTGGCTGCTTATAACTATTTGGTCTTCTTAAGCCTTTCTACATGCTTTCATATTTAGTAAGCCATGCTGGTAGAGGGCTCTCCCACTCTTGTTTGATAAATTAAACAATCTGTTAATGAACAGTCTGCTGCCTGCAAATGGTCTCAGAGGTTTCTTCCCTTTCCTTTTTCCATTTCGCTGAATTTGCATTAATTTTTGAACAAATGTTTCAAAAAGGTCTTCTAAGGATTTATCTTCCATAGCAAAACTAAGTAATTTCTTTATTTAGTGTGAAATCTGCCTTTGTGTACATAACCTGGGCAAATGTTATCTTAGAACTTTCAAAATCAAGTTTAGGTGAAAGATTTGAACAGGCTATCAGTAGCTTGAATTATAAACCTAGTGTATTAATAGGTGTTTTTTATCCATGGTTGAAACACTGTGAGTAGAAATACGTGCTTCTGCCATCATTTCTGACTACTTCAGTGTCATGATAATTGACTTACTACTGTACCTAGGGGTTTTTTGAACTATTTTCCAATGACTGACCTAGCACAATTCAGTCCTGCAGCTTTGCAGTGGACCTAACATACATTATTTTGGATAAAGCCTGGATTTACTGTTGAGAACAGAACTGAAATTCTAAAGTATCTTGATGAATTGGTCTGAAATAATAGTCTATGCTACCAGAATAATAAGCATGAAAGTCCGTTTTTATGTAGATGTCAACAACTGCATAAATAAAAGGTGGAGAATGACAGGCTCCATCATAGTTCTTCAGAAGATTCGAAGATTTTAGCTGAACATGATCAAGTACCTGCAGATCCTTGCAAAACAGGAAAGTCCAGGGTGGAGTGTGTAGTCAGGAGCCTTGGCACATTTTCACTTAGCTGGGTGACAGTCCTGATCACTCAACCCACTATGGAGCAATTGAAGAAAGTGCGCGGAGAGCAGGAAGAGTGTTCAGAGGATTAAAAAACGCTGTGTGAACTAGGTTTATATAGAAGAGAAGCCTAAGGGCACGCCAGATAGGATACTGTGAGTGTGTAAAGCAGTGTTTCAGAAAGCAAGTCTCTGTCCATCAGCCATTCGATAAGTAGTGATAGATAATTGCAACAAGGGCGATTTAGGTTACCTTAGGAAAAACCACTGATAGTAAGGATATTTACTGATAGTAAGGATAGCTAAATTCCAGAATAATTGCCTACAGGAATTGTCAAGTCTCCATCTCCAAATGCTTTTAAGAACAGGTTAGATAAACATCTGTCAGGAATGCTTTTGTTCAAATGATCCTGCCCTGGGGCAGGGCATGCACTACATAACCTCCTACAGACCCCTTCAGCCTGATTCTTTGTGATTCAACATCCTGCCACAGCTGTCCAAGTGAGTGATGCTGCTCTCCTGTTTAGTTTTAGTTCCCTAAATTGATCGGAAAATCTTTTCATTCCTTTTTTTTTTTTTTTACATAGGTGATCGGGGACTACTATGGAAAGCAGGGGCGTTTTGAAATTCGGCCAAATGTGAAATATCCTTGGAATCATGGCAGGCTGCGACTAGATGAAAGCCGGGTTTCAGAGCACGCAAACAACACACCATGTAAATCATGTAAGTTTAGTGACTTAATGCTTCTGCCCAGGCTGTCAGAGAGAGGAATCCGTGTGATGATGCAACATAATGGGACATACTAAATTCCTTAGCACAGTTGTCCAATTGAGACATCGTGACTAGGTCTCTGCTGTCTGCTGGGGAAGTTAAGGTCTGGCAGCTGTGGTAATATGTGGTCTGAATTACTTCCCTGAATTTAAACGTGATAGTAATCATGATGCACAGTCCAGGGCCCTGGAGACTTTAAGACTTTCCAGGGACTAAAATCTCTTTTAGCCAGAAAGAAGGACATAACTGAAATCCCAAATAAAGAATAGCCATATCGATAATTACCAGCTGGGAAGGCAGTGTTGATGGGAGTAGTGTTCTTCCAGTGCAGAACGATTTTCAGTGCTATTGAGAGGGCACTGTGAGGGGCCAGTAGACTGAGAAGAAGTGAAGTCTGTGAATCCAGATGGCTGTGACTACTGTCTACAGAGAAGGTGCCCTTGTTTTGCAGTGTACTGGCTTTGCAGATCATACTGTAGTGAGCAGGATGTTGCAGGGAGTTAAGGGTAGGAAGATACTGGTGCCTCAGTGCCAAAGAGTGGTCTCAGCTATCCACAGGAAACAAATTCCTAGTGCTGCAATGACAAGGTATCTGCAGCCTGACAATTCTTCACTTCCTGAAAATCCTGTGTGTATGTACATGCTGTAGCGGCTAGTTCCAGCCCACATCCTTTATGCTTACCATGGTGCAGCTGTGCACCTTTTTCCACACATCCTGATGTACAGACAAAATTGCCTTGCACTGTACAGAGTAACAGTCCTTACTTGGGCTCCCCACCAGCCAGTGTGCTTCTTGCTCTGCCTCTGCAGAGATTTGAAGCAAGGCAAAGCTCATACAGGTTTAACTTGAAACAACATAGGTTCAGAAGAAATAAATAAATTGAGGAACTACTGGATAATCATACATTTATTTTAATAAACCTGGGTGATAGAGGGTTATGATGCCAAGTGAAATGAGTTTGTTTCTTTTATAATGACTCAGGGCATATTAAGTGCTGATGATTCCTATTATGTGCGTCACTGTAATCCCAGTCTGTGTTATGATTCAGACCAAGTGGTCCAGACCAGTTTACTAACAACATTCCTGTGCATTACGTCTCTAGAACTGTGTCTTCGTCTGACACTGATCTTCAGGACTTAACCCCAGAAAAGCAAAGACAAAAAATAAACATGCAGAAACTGGAACTAAGAAAAAGGTTCCCATGGAGTCCTGAGCTCTGAAAGGCTTTTGTATGATCTGATGTTGGTCACTCATTTCCTAGTTCTGTGTATTTTCCAATATGTGAATGCAGATAGTTTTCAATATGAACCCTGATTGTTTATTTTTCTCCTTTTCAAGCAGGTGGTCTAGGAGAATCAGCAGTCACAGGAATAGTTGTGGGCGCCTTGCTTGGAGCAGGATTGCTAATGGCTTTTTACTTTTTCAGGTTAGTCCAATTCTTTGAAAGTTCTGTGAATTCTTTACTTCAAAGCCTCTTAGCTTCTTGCAGTACATCCTTGATGTGAGACAGGGAGGCACCATGATAATCTGTGGTAAAATTCCCACCAAAACAGCACACTTAGATTGTCCTTTTGTGTCTATCCAGATCATTTTTTTAACTCAAGGCCTCATCATGTAACCACTTATATCTCTGAGTAACTTTGCTTGTGGAAGTAATTCCAACGAGTTCTAGTCATTCACAGTTGCTTTAGTAAAGCACCCTGGCCTCAAAATCTGCCTTTGGTACTTCTTGTCAGCACAATTGTGCAGGCTGTGATCATGCAAGATTTATATCACTTGCCTGGTACCATGCTTAGTTTTTCAGTATTGAGCAGAATTGTACTGGAAGCTAGAAAGAGATTTCTGTTTTGGTGTAACAGAGAATTTGGATTTCAAAGCTGTGCATTTAACTTAATAAGCTGAGATCAGTGCACAGTGATCAGTGTTTTATTTCTGGTTAAGTAAAATAATTCTTTCAGAGCTCTTCAACGAATCTCAAGTCTTAAGAGCTGATCCTACGCTGACAGAATAAATTGGTTATACATGTTCAGTGTATTATATATACTATAATTTATCCTTTTATGCTATGGAAGAGAAAAGGAGAATAAAATTAGCCTCTGCATATAAGAATTAACTAATTCAATCCAATAAAAATACTTGTTTATAAAAGAATGTTAACAAAATGGAAAAACCAAAAAATGCTTCAATTCACCAGCACATTTTCAGGGTTTCAGGGGTCCCAGAACCAAGATTATTCATCAGGCACTTACAACTAAAATTCTGCAGTGTGATTTTATTCTTACATGTGTTTGATGCTTATTGTTTGAAAGAAGATAAGTTAGCCAAGACTGATTAAAGACTCTCTTTAAAAGAAAATACAAGTCTGTCTTTCTATTGTATGTCATCAGAGGTACTTGTATCTTTTATAAATTCTTAATCTGAGATGACAATTTTGAGCTATGTTTTTTATCATTGCTGATATTGAGAACGGAATTGGTATGTGAGGACATGAAATGAGGCTAAAAATATATCTTGGGCTGAAGGAAGCCTTGGGTACTTTGTCAGATATATTTTCGTGTATGAGACACCTGAAGACTCATGGGTGAATTTCACCCTGGACATCTGATTACACTTACTCGAAGCAAGTGTAGGGACATCCCTCTAATTCCACCATTAAAGTAAACATAGGAAGTCTAACATATGAAGATGTATGGGTCAGATTTTCAGAAAATGTAGGTCTGTCAATTGTGCGCCTGTCCGTAACTTGTACCTGCGGCTTCTGTGCCTTTCAAACTGTATGTATCTTCTGATTACATCTCATTTGGATCTGTAATTAGCACAACCAAGCATGCAAACTTGGCATGCAAGCTTTCTGTCACACATCTTCACAAGCAGAGATGTATGCATTTGGGGCTGTACTAATGCCTTTTTGGAAAAATTGGTCCTGAAAATGAGTAGAAGCATAAACGCATGAAATATAGATAGGAGTCTTCTTAATGAAGATACTAAAGGGGATACTAAAGGGGAAACTGAAAGACAGTCAGAGGGCTTGTTTGATGCATAAAGTAACATAACAAATTCTTCAAAAGGCCCTAGAGAAAGACATACAGGAAAAACTGTTTCTGATGCATGAGCAATTGTAATTATTTCTTATCTACCCTCTACATCCCTTTTCTTAATTCATCATACTACTCTGATATTACAAACATAGTAGCTTTCTCAGAGGGAGAAGGGAGGATTAGTTAGTTAATATACGGTTTCACTGAGAAATGCAACTGAATAGTCAGATCTCTTGTTTGAACTCTGCATAAAGTGCTCCCCCACCCCTGTTACTGCAAAGAAATTTGGCTTTGATCAGTACAAAGCAGTGATATGGCACAGTTCACATGACACTAGATCAGAAGTGTTCAAAGAAGAAAATGTCTGTGTCTTGGTGCTTTGAGACTACTGTGTAGAAATTAACAGGCATTCTTGAGCCTGGGTAAAATGTTTCAAGGCAAACTACTTTAATCTTTGATCAGGATTTCGCATTCTGCCATATTTCATTTTTCAACTGGCACCCAGCTGTCCCCTACAGGCATTCTTTATAAGGGAAGTCCTGTTACCCTATTGTTGGAGAAGGATTTCTCACTCCTGTTCCTTTCCTTTCATGCAGAAAGAAATACAGAATAACTATTGAGAGGCGAACTCACCAGGAGGACTGTAACATGGGGAAACATCGGCAGTTACGTGAAGACTCCATTAGATCTCATTTTTCTGCGGCATAAAGAAGAAGAAAAAGAATCCCATTCTTCCTAGGGGAAAAAAGAATTCGGGAAAAAGACACAACCAAAGACATCAGTGTAAAAAGAAGAGGCTCTTGAACTCACTCTTTTAAGCAGTAATTTTGTCTTAATTTCTTTCAGAAGCTCAGGAATGATTTACTAATCACATTGTGCCACATGGCGTTTCATCTCATGAAAAAAGAAAATGATGCAGTTTGATGTTACAGGATGTATCTAGTATGTAAAGATGGTATTTCTTAAAGCATATATTAAGGGGAGCGGATCTGGGTTTAGCTGATGGGGAATGCCTCATTCTGTTCCCTCTTTTCTTTTTTTAGCTCCTGCCTCCTCCTTCCTTAATTGTATCTCACTCACAGATATCAAATATGGTTTCCCAGGCACAGGTGTTGGTTGCTGTCAAAAGGAAGAAAGGGATTCATTTGGGGATGATCCTGCATCACTGAATCATTGCCATTGATTATAGGGGATACAAGATTGGGCAGATGGAGTTTAGTTCTGGGAGGGAACTGGCACTTGGGTGTAATTAATTCCATTGGGGCGTAATTAACTTCACTGAGAAAGCCAGGCAGCTGGAAACACACACAAAAGAATTCCTTGTTTGTGTAGTATCACAATCAAAAGCACTGATTCTCCCTCTTAGATGCTGGGAGTTAGGAAAAACTCCAGTGAAGGATATGAAGTTTCACTGATATGACAGTGAGAGTGAAGACAATCAGGCCTCCAGAAAGGACTGCCCAATTCCTCAGTCTTAATGTGTGTTTTATCAAGCTTCTTACTCTCCACTGCCATGACTTTTAAAGAGACAAGTATAGTCCATGTAGGGCCCGCTTCTGTTCCCAGTGAAGTCAATGGCAAAAATCCCATTAACTTCAGTGAGCACAGGGCTGCATCCAAAATTGTAAATATGAAAGTGTTTGTATAGCTGACACAATTCAAAAGGGGATCTTTTTTTTTGTGCAAAAATGACATTCCATGATACCATTTTATTTTTAGGATATTTTTATCTTGTATTTTTCTATTAAAGTATCTATTTTTGCTTTAGTAGGATTAAAAATTAAGGAAGAGGATGTTTTGAAGACGTATTTTTTATGATAGGAGTAGCATGCAGGGAAAGTCAGCAGCTGTAAATATGTTTTAGAACTAGTTTTTAGGGAAGGAGAAGTGACTATCAATAGTAGCAGACTTTTTGCCCCACTTTCTTCTCCAGGCATGTGCAACATTCAGATAGTTATTTAAAAAATATACATGCAGTAATGTAATTTTCCATGTGATGATGGCCCTGATCCTGAAAATAATGAACTTTTCACACGTTAAATAGTTCTACATTAGTCAGACTAAATATTCATGTGTGTACAATTAAACACACAAGGAACTACCTTCAGGAATTGGGGTGGTAAAATACTGCTCTAGGGCTGACTTTAGTCCTGCTGCCGTCGTATCCCTTGGACTTTTGCCATTGACTTTACCAGGAATAAAACTGAATCTGTGATGAATTAGCTACTGACATGTTATTTTATACTAGACAAAGGAGAGCTCTGTGCTTTCTAGTCAACAAATGGAAATGAACAGTACATATTATAAATGTGATGACCAAGATCCATAAAAAAATTGTCCATGGGAAAACCCAGCTATGACTGCGGTTCTAGTGCATGAAATCTTTTGGTTTATCCTATTTTGATTTCATAAGTAGAACTTCCTGGTCTCAGCAGTCAGTCAGACTTGAAAGTTAATCTCAAAACTGGCCCTAAAGCCTGTGTTCTACAGAAGTTCTAGGCCCTGAAAAGCCAGAGTGCCAATTCATAGAAACCGTTTCAGGGTAGCTGGAAGTGAATGAAGAACAAAAGCTAGCTCTGCCTTGTTTCTTCTGTCTTTTATTTGTTGGTGGGGAAATAACCAATGGAGTGTTTCCTTGGACTCTTTTCTTTATGTCACACTTGCCTCTCAGCACATTCATCTCCTGCCCTTGTAAAATGCTTTCCAATGTCCCAGGCAGCCAGAGGGAAAGGTTTCCTGGCTGTCAGGGCAGCTTCAGCATAGCTGGTGGATGTCAATCAGGTAGATTTGGTATCTTTAGGACTCATTGTAATAGGTATTATTTACACAGTAGATTTCCATCATCCTGTTTCCCAGTCTGAGCCTGTGTGACCGAAGTAACATTGCGGTCAATGGACAATTTTCTGAAGTAGCCTCTTTTTCTCATGGGCACCTGCAAGCAATGCAGGCTAGAGCAGCATTCATAGTGCTGTGGGGTGCTGACTTCCACATTCTTATCTTCAGCATGTAGACTTCCACTGCAAGTTAACAAAGATGAAGCAAAATTTGGCATAGTACTGGTGATTTAGTATGCTGAGACTCAAAACTTCAGAGTTAGATGCCCGGATGCTTTGTCCTAGGCCACTGGTAGTTCTGGAGAAACAAAGACTTCCTGATCAGTTTTGGGAATTCTTTGCAAGCAGTGGAGTTTGTCTAGCTCATGGGCATGTATAAGATTTGGGGTTTTTTAAATCATTTCCCAGGGAGTTTTGATCTACTTCTTGTTTTGCAAATATGGCTTTCAGTATTTTTACTTTCTTTCATCCATTTGACTACTTTGCCGCAGAAAAATTGAAGGCAAATTTTCAAATATGTAAAGAGGATATGATTTGAAGCATAAACTTTTTGAAATTGTTTTTTATGACTTGTCTTGTAGTATGAATTGGTACTGAAACAATCACTAATTAGAGAGCAGGACAGTAGCATAGGTCTGCATGTTTCTTGTCAGGTCAGACCAGAAGACACAAGCCAGGAGATGTGTCTGGGACAATAAATGGTCAATACAGCTCTTCTGTTGTGTCATCTTACTGTAACTAAGCATATTTAAAAAAAAAAGAAAAAAAAAGGTTTAATGAAAGGCCACTTTTTAATTAAAATACTGTAGGAGTTTTAATGAGGAAGTTTTTTTATGAGGTATCTGTTGGTGGGATGCTGATGGAGGTCTAGGCACACTTTACATCCCAACACCTCCCAACAATGGTGAACCTTTCTTGCACATTAGAACATTTTATACTAATGGGCTTTAATCTTTCTACATTGGTGCACGCCTACCTGTTAATTTTCCTCATGGAAGTGTGGAGATTGTTAAAGACATTCCACATAAGTAGATACCTGTATAGCATAAAAAAACTTGCGCTTCTTAGCTACCTTTCACAGTGCTCTTACTAATACTTCCCAAGTCTTTTATAGACCATAGATCAAAAACTGCGTGGAGTTTAGATTATTCAGGAGAGAGATTCTTTACCAGCTAATTCACTCTTCCTTTCTGGTTCATCTGCATTAGCTCAGTGTCAGTATGTTTAGGCTTCAAAATCTGTAAAGGAATGTCTAATTAAAATAATTTATTCTCAAAAGGGTTTTCAAAACCTACATTTTTAGCTTTAATAAAGTGGCCATATTAAAAACATAAATCTTTATTACACAGCAGCACAAGGAGGGCTTTGACACACCTCAGCATGTTAGAACACACTTTAAATCACTCAACTTCAGCTGATAAGAGCTTTGCTTACTTGGAACCAAAGGATATGATCCTAGCCATGGCTGAATGAAAGGGAAACTTGCCATGTGCTTGTATCGGAGAAAGGCTGGCCCCATAGGGAATACATTTATTGCTAAATCTTACTGTTGTGCCTGTTAAACTGAACTAGTGGCTTCATACTTTTTTTTTTTTTTTTTTGGTCAAATTTTGATAAATTCTGCTAATATAGCATTTTTTTTAAATTACCAAATGCTGGTCAGCTTAATAGCTGGTTCATCTCACAGTTCATGAGGCTTCTGTGATCTGACTTCCGCATTTTTATCTTCAACATTTAGACTTCCACTGCAAGTTGGCAAAGATGAAGCAAAACTTGCCATAGTACTGGTGATTTAGTATGCTGAGACCCACAACTTCAGAGTCAGATGCCTGGAAGCTATGTCCTGGGCCACTGGTAGTTCTGGAAGTTTTGTTTATGGACAGTCTGTGTGTCCTGAGTTGTCTGTGGCTATTGCCATCACCAGTTAATTTCCAGTTCCTTCTGTGTTTGCTTCATTGAAGACCAGTCTCAGCTAAGTTCATTCAGTCATTGCTAAGACTTTTGATTGAGAGTGCTGTGCATCTTGCAAGATTGTGGCCAGAACTCTGTTTATTCAAGAGTTATATTCATTCACTTCTGAAAATAAATTTTATTTATCTATTTTCAATTTGGCTTTATCAAATGCTTTAGTGCATTATTGAAAGTATTTTGTTGTTTTTTAATGTAGAATTATTAAAGTGTATCTAATGTTTTGAAAACATTTGTGCTGGACAAAATAAGAGTGTGTTCCTTGACAGCGTGTTTTACTGAATGAATGTCTGATTTTTTAGCTGGGAGATGAGATCACACTTCCATTAAGCTGATGAAAAATACCCCTTTCATTGATTCAATGGAAGTAGACTTGGGCCCTCAGTGAAGTGTCTCCAGGCTTTAAACTCAGCATCTTGAAGCAGTTCAGAGTGAATTTCTCAGCTTTGCAGTAGAACAGGCTGCATTAGCCTTAGCTGACCTTGGCTCCAGCCTGATTTTCACCTCATGAATGCCATAATGCTTCTGGAAAGCCAAGAATAGACATCAAAGACAGGAAGCTAATAGTCCTGGTCGTAAATTTCTGTGGCAATTCAGTCCACCTTTTCTGGAGCTAAAGACAGTTCCACATCCTTCACTGCCCTCCTCTGTGCTTCAGAGTAGCCATGTAGCTGGTCTGTTTCTTTAAATAAAGCAGTTGAGGTTATTTTTCCTCTTTTTCTCCCAGGCTAGTGTGAACATTTGAATTCTCCATTGTTTTCATGCTCTTTTGTCTAGCTTCAGAAGTACTTTGAAAAGAGACAGCTATTTTCCAGCATTTAGTCAGAGATGCTCCCTCTTCACTGAGAGGTGGCTTTTGTATAATTTCAGCCATTGTCATTGCTGCAGTGCTGTTCAGCTGCCTTCACACCTGGTGCTGGGCAATGGCCACACTGGCTGTTACTGGGGGTGTAGACCCAGAATTGTCTGATGTGGCCCTTCTTTTAACTAAGCAAAACTGAAAAATCAGATCAAACAAAAACTTTTTGAAGTTTAATCTGAATTTTTCAGTTAGTGTCCTTTCCTTTTAAAAACAGCCAAGGGTTCTATAAATAACTGTGGTTATAAAAGCAATCCCATTAAAATGATAACCGGATGCCACTGGGATCAGCAAAAATGCACTAGTCCAACATTGTGAGATGATGCCAGATGATGTCGGCCAGTCTTTCTTTTTTTCCTAAGCCCTAATTGTTGTTACTATAAAACACCACCAAATCTAGTGACCACTTTCCACAAAGCAGGGCATATGGGAATAGAAATTTGAGTTTCTAATGGTCCATTACCTTTTCCGTTGATCAGCAACATGTCCTAGTATCTTGGCTCACAAGAGTGAGTGATGAAGGGACGAATTTCAGTAAAGTGTGTGTTTTGTAGGAGGCAGTTTTAGCCCTTTTTAGAAACAAATACAAAGGTTACTTTTTGGAGTATGTTTTTAAGGACATGCTGGAAAAAGTTTCACCTTCAAATGTGTTGTGTATGTCTTCTCTTCTCCCACCCTTTCTTTCTGCTGTTGAAAGCACAAAAAGACTGTGTGTGTATGAAATCTTTCAAGTGGAAGAATAGAAGTGTTTGCACCGTGCGTATCCCTGCTTAGAGGCAGAAATGAAATCAAATGGCTTGAGGCCTGTATTTTTTGTATTCTTGAATAACTTTTAACATCTGAGCTCTGAGACTGATGGAAAATGATTGTTGAAATTAAAACAAATAGCTGTTTGTGAGAGACCTCAGGTTTGGCTGTCTACAAGGATCATCAAACTGTGTGGCAGACTTTGATAGTGTCTGTTCTCTTCTGAAGAATGAGAAGAGGCCTAAGCACTGTGGTTTGCCCCACTGAACCCTTAAGTCTGGCATAAACGCAGCTCTTCCTTTATCTCACACACAGAGAAAGAACACAGGTTAACGATGGTGGTTTTGTGAGGTTACTGCTGGTTTTGATCTGGAAGACAATGCTGCCACAGCTTTGAGGCTTTCTTGGGCTAGTGTTTAATTATGTCCAGAATATCATTACATAGACTGTTTTATTATGCTATTACTTCATCCAGAATGTACCTTTCAGAATGACTTCTACCTGCCATGCACCAAATTTGCAGGATACAGATCTAGCTTTCAAAAGGAGAGGCTTAGAGCTCATTCAGAATCTCTCACTAACCACTAAGTTCTTACACTGCTTCTAGGGCAAAGTATTCTAAGTAACCTGACACTGTTAAAGTTTGTATGTTAAGCTATAGTACTTTAGAAATCTTATGTGGATTCATTAGGTGTTAAATCTTTGAAAGGTTAAAATCCACTCTGTGTGAACTGTTGCTTGGTGTTTGTCATGTGAATGTTTCTAGAAGACTCTTGAGCAAGCAAAGAAAATGTACCAAAAAAGGGATTAAAAAAAATCTAGTTTTAATTTTATTTTTTTTTTTTTTGTAATCTCAACTGGTATGCACAAGGAACACACAAGTCTCCTCCCCAAATGATGAAGAGAGGTCTTGCTAATGTTGCACTATACTATCAGCAGACATAATGAGCATGGCTATGTTGGCTTGTGCCTGGTGATGATCTGGACTTCTCTTTCTCTGTGAACTGCATAGGTAGTGTGATAGAAGAACAAACCATCTCTGAAAAGCCAATATCACAGTTACTAATCAGAGGTCATTTGTTTTGGTGTCATATGGGATGGTAAATATTTCATCCTATATTTAGTATCTCCCTGATGTAGCTTTGTGGCAGAAGTTGTGATGCCTTATGCAGTATAGGATGCAAAGGATGAAAACATCTCTTGAGAATATACAGAAAATGTCTGTGCAGTTGAGTTAGGGAGAGGGAAGAGGGAAAATGCTCAGGGATTGATGATACTACTATGATGATACTGTTGACTCTACAGAGGATTGGGATCAAGCTTTTTCTGCACAATACACTGTCATTTTTCAATATCTGCTTTATTGGAGACTCAGAAAGCTTATTCACCTTTTAAGTCTCACATAGCCCCCTCATCTAAAATTTAAGCAGGATTTAAGTGGTGTGTAGGAGCTACTCAGAGTGTACCATGCCCTAAGGTTGTGTTTTCACCTAGTAACAATGTTGGGTTTGTGTGCAGGTATAAAAGTGCTGAGAAGACTTGGGTTGAGTAATGGGATGAAAGTAATGGGTAGAATTTGCTGTGTTTCTTGTGCAGAGGGTGTGATTATCACAAAACTAAAAGGACTCAGGATAGACACTGTGGACGTTAACTTTGTCCCCTTTTTTTTGGTGATATTGTTCATTGTTAATGTAAAAATACTGGACAACAGAGAAACCTAATACCAGTCTAGTAGAAAACAAACAGAAAGCTGCACAGTATATTGTACTGATGTAAGTAGAACTATCTGCATATAATGTGATTTTATTTATTGTTGTTGTTGTGTAGAGGAGAGTGTGTATTCATGACTGTGGATATAACCTTTGTTTATTTGTGTAATGTATTTTATTTCTTTTATGACTTGGTCATTTAAAATATCTACATTCAGTGGTGTCTCGACTTTTTATTCTGTGCATTTTCTTTCACACATTTTAAAAATACAAGAATATCACATAACCTAAATTGTAGCAAAATTTTTCCATTAAAGACATAGGAATATGTTTCTGTGATGTCTTTTGTCACCTGTGTACTATATTCTTGGTCTGTTTCATATAAACGGTACTATCAGATAGTATGAGAGGGTTTTCTTGGGTCTAAGACTCAAGTATTAATGGTGATTAGCAACTGATAAAATCAGGAAACGATCTAACCTTTCTTTGGGAAGAAAATTCTCCCTGCTATTTTAAAGTCTGGGAAAGGTTTTAATCAGTATAAATAAACTTTGGGTACTTTTCTATTTCTCCTCAGTCCTCCAGAAATGCGATTAAATAGGAACCAAATTATTTATATACACTGGAACCTTAACTAGTAAGCATTAATTTTTATAGCTTGCAGAGAGGCAAAACTTACACATTCTACTGAGCTACAAGTTCATTTCTTTGCAGCAATTTTATCCAATTGGGGGAATTTAATTCTGTTTCTTTCCTGTTCTATTAAATACAGTCTTCAAATTATCCTGTTTTGTCTAGCCTTCTGCTTTCTGTATGCATGTGTCTGTTGGAGAAATGTTGCCAGATTTAAGATTTGTGCTTGAGAGTATGCCAGACCTTTATTATCTAAAATAACTTTGAAATGAGTATGAGGAAGAAGTATCTGATCACACTAGCATCAAAACTACAAGTACTAAAGATCCAAGTACCAAAAATTCACTGGAGAGTTGATAGAGAGATGGAAAGAACCTCTGGCTTAGCTACAGACCTAAAATCTTTCTGCAGCCCAGGAAACAAAAAAGCAAAGGATAAAAATACAGGCTGAGAGAGGCCCATTCAGTTAGGAGAGGGTTAAACTACTTTCCTAGCTGCATTGCCTTTCACTGGTAAGCCTCTAAATATGTCACCAAGTTTAATTAACTTACTATTGCCAATAAGGAAATTAATATTACCAGTTTGGATGGCTGATTAAAGGTGCAAAGGGCTTAACTTCCTGAAATTGGAGAAGATATTCCCAAAATGTGTTAGAATTGAGATAATTTTACATCTGCCTCCTCAGAGATACACTTCTAATTGAATGTCGTACAGGTAGAAATTACTATTTCTCCTGCTTTTGCTTGATAGTTGTGCTCTTATGTCTTTATCCCATTGCAAACAGAGATTCTCTGGAAGAATCTAGCAATTTTCCAGTAATTTTATATACAGTGTTGTAGAAAAATATTGTACAAGTAATCTGTTGTGTTCCTGATAACTGCAGTAATCATTAGAGGTGTTTTGCAATCTTTTCAAAAGTGTGCATTTTACATGACTTGTCTCTGGTCCCTTCTGGCAATTTAAAGATTCTAGTGAGAGTAACCTAAAAGTTAGTTTACTAATTTTTACTAATGTTCTAAGATTGCTAGAACTGAGATCAGTAATGAAACATGCTTCACCCCTTTTACATTGTAGGCATACATTGTCATGGAAGACAGCAGGAGAAACTTTTGACATCTTGCCTTCACTGGCAGCAGTGGAAAAAATCAACTTCTGTAAGATAAAGTTTACTCAGGCGTGGGAATATAGCATGAGATATGACTGACTGAATTTCTGTTCAGTATATGACCCTCAGGCTATTAGTGCATACCCAACATGTTATTACATTCACAATGATAGGACTTTCTTCATCCTCACTAATTTTTTTTTCGCTATTTTGATAGCTTATCCTTCAAAATGAATGTTTGAGATGTGTGTGATGAGTTGTGTGCATATATACATATATTGGTATTTATGAAAGAGTTCATCCAAATGTGTTGGGTATGTTTTTGTAAGGGGCTTATCAGCCGCTTGGACAGGTAAAAATTTCCTTTGGTGAAATTAAGGCAATTGATCTTCAGTGGTAAAAATTTTGGATATCATTCTAGATATCCTGTAACTTAGCTGAACACATTTTTGTGGCTTTCTTAGGAAACTATTTCTTGAGGAACATTCATTACATTTCTGAAAAATTATGGTGGCATTTGAGCCAAATCTTGGTCTTGAACCTCAGCCAATGTTTTCTTGAATTGAAAGAGCACTGCCAATAACAAGTAATTGTACAACTGACAGAACCTCTTCTGTTGCCTCCTAGGAATAACCATAATTTACAGTCTGTAATGCCAGAAAGGGTCTCCCTGTGTATATATGCTACTCTAAATAAATCTTCCTGAGTCATGTTAGGGTTGATTTGATGGTCCTCAGTCCTCTGCCTCAGGAAAAAAAAAAAAAGATAAATTCCCTTTCTATAAGTAATTATGCTGTTCAGATACTTGCTCTGGCACTGCAGTGGTTTATTATCAGTGTATATTGACACTGCCATTCAATTTAGACAATAAACTTCTGCTTTCACATTGTAGATACATGTATATATAGCTCAGAAACTAGCTGATGGCAAAACCTGTAACCATGGATTTATGTTTGTCCAGGACAAGGGACATAGGAAGCTCTTGTCTATGAAAGCCCTGTTCTTCTCCCACCTATATTTTGACAGTACCAAAGCAGACAATATCCTCATCCTATTCTATTCCTAGTACTCGCTATATGAACAGCCACTGAAGACCAGCTACTACTGTACTGCCTAGGAGCCAGCAAGCTTCACAATTCGTTAATTCTCCTTTTGTCTCCCATCTGGGGTCTAGCAAGCTAATAGCATATTTAAACCGTACAAAACATACAGGAGAAGCAGTGCTTGTGCCTCTTCCTCCTACCTCTTGCCTAGGAGTAGTAGTAGTAGCGTGACTGGGGGAAAACCAGTGTGCTGGACTGGGATCAGGGATAGAACTGCAGTATTTCTGTCTCCTAAAAGAATAATCTAAATGTGAGTACTATTTGTGAACTAGTGTCTTGCTGAACTCATTTAGAGTCATACAAAAATGAAATGCCTCTAGTAAAGGCATGTAAAAATATTTTTTCCATAATCTAAATGCCTGGACTACCAGATTACAGGAGGCATTTCTCACTTATTTTTCTTGCTGCAGCAGAACAATTTATTATTGTAAGTTAGCCTTCAAAGGGAAAGAGTGAGAAGACTATACACTATAGCATAGGGGCTATTCTGACAGCAGTGTGGATTTGCGGATTTTAATCCCTCTTCAAACCAAATGAAAGGCACATTCTGGAGCTTGTTATAGCCCTGGTAACTAGTATTTCTTAAAAGGACAATAGTAGGAACAGTATCTCTGAGTGTGGCTTATGTGTTCAGTCCAAATTAGATACCTGGACTAGACTTGTCTCTGACATCTGAAAGAGAAAGCTGCTCCCATGGTGAAGAATTTCAGGTAGTAAAAAAGTCCCGACAGCACTGTCTGTCCTTAAACTTGCACACATGTATAATATAAATAGGATTGCCAGTAACAGTTATGTTGAACTATTGCTTGAATAAGTTGTCTTAAAGTGTGGACTATGCTGAGACTCCTCTGCAGTACTTGTCTCCATGTGCAGGCTGGAGGGAGAGTCTAGAGAAAAGAATTCACAGCCCCTGATCGAAACCTCTCATGCAAGATTTCTTTAGAACAAGGGAGGGGATTCCACTTGCTTCCATGATTACTGCAGTAATGGGAGTATCAACTGGAATAATACCTTCAGAAAGACCTTTCTTTTTTAAGAAAAATACTTAAGAAGTGCCTTCCATGCTCAGGCATCAAAGGAACAAGTTCAGTAAAAAGGGATTAATAAACCCCCTCAATTAGGTCAGGGAGAATCAAAAGCATGTCAACAGCCTGACAAGTAAAGGAAATTAAACTGGAGGAATAGGCTACTGGCTAATGACTAGAAAAGGCAAATTATAGATTAAGGAGATCACAGAATCATAGAATCATAAAATAGGATTGGAAAGGACCTTAAGATCATCTAGTTCCAATCTCCTTGCTATGGGCAGGGACACCTTCCACTAAGCCACGTCACTCAAGGCTCTGTCCAACCTGGCCTTGGACTGCCAGGGATAGAGCCTTCACAACTTCCCTGGGCAACCCATTCCAGCACCTCACCACCCTTACAGTAAAGAGTTTCTTCCATATATCCAATCTAAACTTCCTCCATTTAAGTTTTAACCCATTACCCTTTGTCCTATCACTGCAGTCCCTAATGAAGAGTCCCTCCCCAGCATCCCTATGGCCCTCCTTCAGATACTGGAAGGCTGCTATGAGGTCTCCACACAGCTTCTCTTCTCCAGGCTGAACAGCCCCAACTTTCTCAACCTGTTTTCATGTGGGAGGTGCTCCAGTCCCCTGATCATCCTCGCGGCCTCCTATGGACTTGTTCCAACAGCTCCATGTCCTTTTTATGTTGAGGACACCAGAACTGCGCACAATACTCCAAGTGAGGTGTCACGAGAGCAGAGTAGAGGGGCAGGATCACCTCATTTGACCTGCTGGCCACGCTCCTTTTGATGCAGCCCAGGATGTGGTTGGCTTTCTGGGCTGCGAGCGCATACTGAAGCCAGCTTTGTGTTCATTTTCTCATCGATCAACACTCTCAAGTCCTTCTCTGCAGGGCTGTTCTGAATCTCTTCTCTGCCCAACCTGTAGCTGTGCCTGGGATTGCTCTGACCCAGGTGTAGGACCTTGCACTGGTCATGGTTAAACTTCATGAGGCTGGCATCAGCCCACCTCACAAGCATGTCAAGGAGATGGGTGCTTTAGTCTTCATTCTCAGAAGAGATTTACCAGAGCAGAGGACTGGCTAGTATCCCACCTTCCACCCTCCTGGGATAGAGAAAAATGAGGCTTTCTACCGCTTCCTGGGCAGTTTTAGGGAAGAAATAATGAGGCCTGTCAGGAAGTCACCGAAAGGTTTAAAGAATGTGAATGAGTCTCTGCCTTTTTGCATGCCTTCTTAAACAAAAATAAACCTCAGAGCCACCTGGGTCTCACCCAGCACCAGTTATAAATAGGAATAAAGAAGTAAAGACATCAAACAAAGGAAAATGTAGGCTATGTATCAGGAAAAATTGCATAACAGTGTGGTCTATTAGCCCTCAGGCACCCCTCCCAAAGGGGGTGGAGGTGGAATTTCTGTTGCACAAAGCATTAAAACTCCAAACCTTTGGGAGTGTGCAGCAGGAACAATCCTGCACTGACTGGAGGGAGGATGAGGTGATTTAACTGGTGGTAATTTCCACCTCCAAATCCCTTTATGTACACGCCAGGATGCCTTTAGTGACAAGCTGCAGTTTAGCGCCAGAGTTGAAAGCAGCCTGGACACAGCTTGAGAGAGTGATTCAGAAGAAGTAGACAGGAAAGGAGGTATAGAAAGAGGGGTGGGGGTGTTAATTTAACTGAGGCAAGCCAAAGTGCATAAAATTTTTTCCAGTTTGGGATGGGAACTGAGGCTGAAATGAAGGAGGAGTGGTTAAGTGATCCCATCATTCCTTCAATATTTATAGATACATGTCACATGTCAGTGGCAAGTATGTTAAAGCCTCATTAACACTGCTTTCCTTAGTAAAGACGTGAAAAATTAATACAGATATTAACGGATTCTGCCTCCAACACAGATACCACTGCTCTGTAAGCCCTCACCTGCATCTGACCAGGGGGAAATTCTTCCCTTGCCTGAGCTGTGGCTGAAACAAAAGTTTCCATCAGCACAAGCACCAAGCACTTAATTTCCTCCACCCTACAGCTTTTCCTTCTCTGCCAAGGAAATAAAAATGAAGGAGAAACAACATTTCTTAATCATGAACGTCTGCAGAAAAGATCATGTTTTATTTTACCTCTTTACATTGTCAGTCCTTTCTATAGTCCCTTCTTTCATCACTGGTTTTCACTTGGTCCTGCATCATCCTCTCTGTTCTCTCTACTCCATACCTAATGTCCTTCCTTTCCTCTGCATTTCAGTTTCACTAAGTGCTTGCTTTCTCTTTCTTTAAAGCTATTTTTTAAATTGTTGTTGTCTTGTCTTGAAGAGGCCACCTGGATTGTCCTCTGAGAAAAAGCCTCAGACAAGCCTGGCAACATATCTGTAGCTCAGGGGCCTTTTCTTTGGGTCGTGCAAGCTGTGCTCAAGAGTGCTGCATTTTGCTCCTTTGTCACTGACCTGCTCTTACTGTCATTTTACCCCCTATTGCTGCAGGGACTGGCACTGAGGGAGGAAATACCTTTCTCTAATGCTATGGGGCTTTGATTTTATTACTGGCTTACAGCAGAAATGTAAATAACCACAAACAACAGCATTCCTTCAGAGAACATTGCTTACCTCACATGTCCATTAGCAGATACCAGCAGTGTGTGATTAGTTTTTTCATAAACGATATCCTTAGGGTATTTTGAAGATTTTTTTTTTTTTTTTTTATTAGTAGAAATAACTGGCTTTTCTCTTAAATAAGAGAAGAGTGCTTAACCTTAGTGCACCTCAGTGCTTAACCTCCTGGACTGGAAAAATGATCAAAATCCAATTGCAGTATTGCAGCCTTCAATCCCATACAGATCACCTGCTGAAAATAAAGTTTATTGTCTGTCAAACAAACATTATTAGGAGGCTGTGTTCTGCTAGAACATAATGTACCTAACTTGGCAGACTAATGTTAACAGGATAGTACCATTGCAGAGGGAGGAGGCAAAGACACACCCGTACGTATCCCATGATGCCAGCATAATCCTTCCTATTTCTACAGGCCTGTAAAATTTGAACCTGACTGTGTTAACAGTTGGCCTACAGTCATGTGTTTAGGCAGCAGAGAGTTACATTGCAGGAGAAGATCTTTGTATACTGACAGTAACTACATCTTACACAAGGCTTCCCAAGGGCAAGAAAGTCCTATGGGAACATTAACCAACGTACAACATGTGGCATTGACAGTGAGCAGTGCTGCCTCTCAAAGAATGTTTTCATATTCTGGCTGAATGCCAGCTCAGTTTTCCTTGCGGAGTAAGTTCTTTGCCTGAAACTACGTAAGTTGATATGTCCTTTTCAACCCCCAAATCCTTAGTTACTTAGTTAAAAATCTGATTATTATGAGCTCTTTTAGATAACTAGTTTCTTTTCACTAGTAGTTTTGCAAATGCACATATAGGGAAAACACAGAAAACAGCAGGAAAACTGTATAGGAAAAAAACCCCAAAAAACCAAAACCCAAACGCAGACAAATTATTTTTAACAAAGTTAAATATTAGTATAGAAACATATGTGCTTCTTTCATTAGAAAGTAAAAAGTGATCCAAATTCTTTTCCTATTTGCTGTTAAGATTTGACACAAATATCTCCTGGAATTCCAGAAGCGTTGCCAGCCCTGTGGATGTAACAAGCCTGAAGTCATTGCTTGACTAACACCTGTATTCAAGATGCAATGTGAAGCAGGACTTTCAATCCAAGCTGTCACGTTTAAGGTCTGCAGTTCTGGTAATTTTAAATACCCACATATTTACATTACATTTACAGTTCTCCAGTCCTCTGTGTTTCATATGTTGCTTAGGCTTCCTTGTGGTTGCAGAGCTAACTGGATTAATTTACAGTTCCCAAGAAAGCTAGTTTTGCTAACTATCCATCTTGTTCTGCTAATGGAGCAAATTGTTCTCTATTGTGTTTACAGTTTAAAAATCAAGGAGGTAATGTTATACTAGCATTAACTACAACTTAATAAATCTACCAAAATTTTATCAATGCATTCTGATACACAACACATTGTCTTCTGTTAGATTATGCTATATATATACTGGGAACACCAAAAGCATGCATTAACTCCATAGTGAAAACAGAGCTAGGTAGTGTATGTATGTGTTATTTTCAGAGGCAGGGCTGAATGCTTTGTGTGTCGCAAAAAAAAATCATGCCTTCTTTGTAGGTACACACATTTCTCTCCAGTGTTTGGGTTGAAAATTAGTAGTTGAGAAGCAACAATAGCTAATGGAAATGAGGCTTTTTTCCCTGTCCATGCTTCTCTGCACAATCTTGTTTAGAGCTTTTAGTATTCAGAAAAGGAAAAGACAGCTCCTGGAATTAAGGACAAATGTTAGAAACTGTTCAAGACATGATATATCAAAATAAATTTCATAGAATTATTTCCACTATCTAACCACTGAATTTAGCCAGTAAGACACAAGTACGAGTTTTCTCAAAATCATCTCACATATGTCTACATCACTTGCATATAACACTATCAAAGCAAAATGCGTTCAAGGGTGAAAGGCTTTTCAATGCCTATTCTGAGTTATGAATCTTCTTAATAAGTTGGAGTCATTATATTTCATTTGGCATTGAAATAAACAGAGGAAAAGGACAAGGAAAGGGAAGGATAAATATTTTTGCAAAACACATTTAAAACACTAATGAACATTAAATCATTTCTACAAGAGTTTGCAAATCAAAGGAAACAAGGAAGAAACCCTCCTAACTTTGTTAGATTGAGAATGACTACACTTATTTTTGTTTTTCTACTATTATCTGGAATTTTCCTTCTTCCTAACATTATCATTAATACCTTACATTTAAGCCTATGCTAAGTGTGATCTAACACAGGAGACAGAAAACCAGAGAGGTCTGGTTTTCAGTATCAGAGGTGTCTTTGTTGTGGAAAGTTGTCAGCTCCCAAACGTTGTCTACACCACATAGATCTATGTACTTTGGCAGGTTTATAGCTCAGAATCTAACTCCCCAGAGACTTGCTGCAACTTGTAAACCCATAAGGAATTTTTCAGGCCAGTTCTATATCCTAATTCATTCACTTACAAGAACAGTTCCATTATAAGGTTTTTAAAAGGCACTTTCAAATACTTGCTTTTCTTCGTCACTCTCGCAGTAACAGTGATTTAAAACATTGAAAAAGATGTCAGGTTAGCTCCCTGAACCAGATAACTGTCTCTCTGGGTTTCAAGGTAGAATTCCTAAAGCTTTAGGTTTGTTATCTGTGATGCTGAAAATAGGCAAGATTGAAAATATTGCAGCATTTGCTCCTGGCTTTTTACCTGGATTTATTTCTCCATGTACTGCTTGCCCTCTAGGTAAAATGCCTGTATCAGCTGTGCAGCTGGGCAAAATTCTTCCAGCTGAAAAGGGTAAAAAAAGGAAACCAAATAATCACCAAATGAAGCATGTACTTTTGTGTTATGCAGTACAGTTTAGATAATCTGAAACATTCTGGAGTTTTTGATCTTTTGCTTGGAAAGCAACCTGTTTTCATTTCATTTTGGTCTGAGTCTATCACTCTCTCTACAGAAGAGAGTTTCAGTTCATTTAATTATTAATAACGAAAAAACTTGAATTGAGCTATGTATTATCATATCATTTAATCCCTGTCTTTCATTAAATAACTAAAATGTTCCAGTTTTTTCAGGGGAAAAAGAATCGGTTTCTTTTTGGACTAGAGATTATTCAGGAACTTCCAATACTATGAAAATGTAGCTCAGTAAATTGCTTTACACTGTGTCCCAGCTTCTTTGGCTGCCTGGAGTGCTCGGCTTGGATCTTTCATCTTTTTTTCAAATCAGTAGCTTCCAGTCTTGCCCTCTCATTATTTCATGTTTGCTTCCTCATCTCTCTCTTCTGTACAACCTTTTCTTTGTACTATTAAAGCCACAGATACAAATTGTTTTTTTGAAAGACACACCAAAACTAGATTCACTCCTGAATGCCAAAAGAAAACTGCAAATTATTTCAGACACCATTCCAGCAGGCCCATTCAGCACAGACATGGGCTTGCATTCACAGGGTAAAATATACCAAAAAGGTACATACAGGACCAAAAGAGGATGGACAAAGCTTTACTGTACTCTAGTAATCTTTGCTTAAGAAATGGCTTGCGGTGGGCTATTGCAACTAGAAATGCTTTGAAGCCCTGCAAGATCCTCTAGGATGCCCCTGCTCCTGCCCAAGCTGAGAGAAAATGGAGGTAATTTACTGATGGAGCTGATGCCTTCACTTCCTCACAATGCTCCAGCGCACCTGCAGTGCTGTTGCTCTGGGACTGTGAGGGACCAGGAATGACTATCAGATTAGCCTCTGGAGGGCTGACTGCCAAATGATTCAAACAGTATTACATAAAAGGACATTTCTAATAAAGTATTTTCACATCAGTTTATAGTGTTTTCATGTAATCCATACTTCCTCCTATTCTGTTCTGGTTCATTTACCTTGTCTGCAACTATAGTATGTAAGAGTGTTCAGGGAGGGTGTGATTACATCTGTTTTATCAATGCACACCATTCTGTGGAAATGGAACCAGCAACTAAAATTAAATTACACTTTTCCCCTTTGAAATCACTGATGAAAAAAATAATCTAAAAATATTATCTTAACGTTTAGCTAATATCACTGTGAACCTTTGGTTTAAGGTCCCTTTATTTAACTGTTTAAAAGAGGAAGTGATAACAAACATTTCAAGTAACATTGTTCCCAAAGACATAGGAACTCTGTCTCCAAGCAAAATACTTAACCACTTCTTGTTTACAAGAAGTATTTTCTGATGTTCTTTTCTGGCTTGGAAATGTCCAAAACTCAACACTCCACTTACCCCCCCCCAAGAAAAAAAAAGAAAAAGCAGCGCCTTTTTTGAACTCACAGATAAAATTGCCCACTTGTATTGTAGCTTGTCTGATACAAAGATGGAAGAGAAGACATGAAAAGTACCCAACAACAAGTTTTCCCATAGGTCTACCCTGTGGAGCACAGAAGCACAAGTGAAGCTAATAGTATCTAGCCACATTAAATTGCAGCCTCCTCTAACTGAGAAATATTTGATTTAGCTGATGTTTCTAAGCGAGACTTTAAAAAATTAATTCACATAAATGAATTAATGCTGCAAAATGTTTGTTACATTATTATCTGAATTAACTTCTTCAGTTAAAGAAAGAGTGACATGTTAACTGATTTTTTGACTGCTCTAAATTCTATTTTTAGCCACATTCTCTCCATAAAATTGATGGAATTAACTGGGAGTAAAAGTCACATGTGTGTGGAATTATCATTTTTATTTTGATTTACCAATCAAGGCACATATAGGAAGCTGCATATCCAAGAGATTTTGATTACCATCTTTAGACGCAGAAATAATACCACTGCAATCAGACGAGAAGTAAATGCCCCATGGGCTTTCCTGGCCTGTGGAGTACATGCTAACAGGACTCAGCACTTCTGGAAGGCATAGAGCTTATGAAACCGCTAAGTGTTACCAGTTGAAACAATTTTTAGGATTTATGTTGCTGACGTGGAGACCATAACCTGACCTGCAATTCAGTTGCTTCTTCGGTTTTCTGCAGCTGTCCTGGACAGTTGCTGGATCTGGTCTCTGGTGGGAGTTCTCTGTTGAATGCTCTCTGACAAGTGGACAGAAAGATCCTTGTTTAGTTGTTTTGCTTCTTGCAATGGAAAGAAAATTCAATCTACCAGCTAGTTTGAGGAGCTTTTGAGATTGGGGGTGGGAGGGGGAAACAAGGAAAACTTTCAAAGAAGGTGATATTTAGCATTTTTAAAGGTGAGGAAAGCACATGCCAGCCAAACTGTCTGACCACTGGTATTCAGCGTCAAAGGAGAAACTAAGGAGCATTAATTTGTTTGGGGTTTCAGTTCTTCCCTTGTATAAGGCAGTAAGAGTAATTACAGTGAAGTCAATAAGTCACTCAATTAACCTGAAACAAGGCTTCATTTTTAAGCCTGGATGTGGATGTCGGATTAATATGAAAGATGTTCTATAGCTATAGATGGATAAACAAACCAGGGAGGCTGATTCTTCTTGGTGTGGGACATTACAACTTTTATCATCATTAGTGAGAAATGTATGAATTACTCAGGAGAATAATAATAATAATGAGAAAGAAATCAGATTTTCCAAGGGATCTTTTCGGTTCATAGCATTTACCCTGTGTTCTGCATTGATCAAGTAGTTTAAAGAAAGCTGAGAAAAACCTGATCAGGTAAAGTCTTCCCAGAGGAGGAGTTTTTCACCAATCTGTACTTATTAGTGATTATTTTATGCCTTGAAGCAAAGGATTCATACATAAGCCTTAAACACAATGCCTATATTAATGTCAGATTCCTATCTGAATTCACACAGTTATGTGTCTGTGAAAAACCAGCATTTTCTGTGATGGTTTTCCAGAATATTTCTGTCCGATATTACTCTGCCTTGGGTGCTTTTGAAAAGCAAATAAGAACAATGACATATTTCTCTATGAAAATGGGCCATGAAACAATTAAAAAATGGACTCTCAGAATTATTTAGTGTTAAAACACCACAGTAGATCTAGATGAAGGTAGCGTGGGACATTGCATACATAACAAGAGCAATAAAAGCAAAATTACAGCTTGTACATACCTTTTACAACTTTCTGGAGAGAGATACTTCAACACTGTAACAACCACAGTGTGAACCTGGCAACGACCACAACCGTAACTTTGTCCCAGGGCAGACTACTGGCAGCTTCCTAATGCTCCAGCTCCTTTCTGACTCTGCAGAACTCAGAGTTGTATTTGGAGACTGGAAGAACTAATGCAGACTGAATTTGCATTGCTGGAATATCTATATGATCTGCAAAATCTCCTGCAATTTCTTTTTCTTCATACTGCTTGATCTCAGCATGGAGAGAACCTCTCCTGCAATTTCATAAAGAGAACCAGAGCTGAATACAAAGATGTAAAGTCTGACTTGCAAAGGATGCTTTCCTTACTCAGATAAAAATACTTGGGTTTAAACCAGATTAAGAGCTTTCACAAGAGTGCATGGACATGAAGCAATGCATTTTGATTCTTGCCAGCACCTTGTGTCATAAGAAATCCATGCAGCTATTCCAGGAGGAATTTTAGAGGTGATTATTTCTCGTATAGTCTTATAGTTTTAAAGTACTTCTCATTTCCAAGTGAGTAGAAGGAAAATGATAGCCAGTACAGCAAGCCATGCAACAGAAAGTTGACCCTGATGGTGCTACCCATTATCAAGCTGAAGTGCTAACCATTTCTCATAGAAATTATTTCCAGTCTGCTGGACATACTTCCACAGCACTAATAGAGGGCTGGTATATTGCTCTAATTGAAAAAGCTTAAGTTGTCTAGGAGGCTTTCTTTGTACAGAATGCAATGCAGAAGATTTACTATCAGAAAGCAGAAACTATAGAAGTTAAACCAAACACGTCTATGTGCCTTTCAGCTTTAAAAACCCCCAAAACTTTCATGAACAAAACTAATAGATGCTGATTGCAGTATGCAGCATTTACCTTAAAACATCTCATTTATTTTCTCCAATAGTTCCTCTCTTTCCCACATTCTCCAATGTCTCCTTATGCAGATATTAATGCCTGGTATAATGTGTTCAAATCCCAGCAGGTATTGCCCTGAAACCTTTCTCTTGATGGTCACAGCACTTATCCACTGATTTCAGGAAATAAAGAGGAATATAATTTCCAACCCTTTATGCAATGTTCTTGAAATCAACCAACTGATTCAAAAGCTATTAGCAGAGTGTCAGGTGGATTGTCAGGCAGACATTATTGATGGTTAAGAAATAAGACTAAAAAACTGAGGCTGGACAAATACTACACACATTATACATTTCTAATAACAGAAATGTGACATTTACGTTGCCCACACAACATAGATACATACACCTGTTGAGGAAGGAAATGTCTTTTTAAAATTAGTATTTCCATGTATAAATACTTGCATCTAAGTACATATGAGTTACTCAAATTTAGTGGAGGGCATTCAAATCATCCAGGCACCACTTAAGTATACAGACTTAAATGTATAGCTGTTTATTAAATCTGCTGTGTATTCATTTATGAGTATTTGAAATGCATTCTACAGCAATTAGGCAGGTCTGTCTGCATGTAGAGGTACTGATATAAATTGAACTGAGAGCCAAACTTTATTTAAAAAACACCTAGCTCCTTCTCATGCAAAGATTTACTGAGTACTGATCAAAAGCTATTACCCTATTGTGCAACCAGAAGCTCCTTATCTATCTCAGTTAATGCTAATCTGACAACACTTTTACATGGTTGCTAGCACCCTTTTCTTTTCACTAAAAAAAAAAAAAAGAACAAAAAGATTGAAGGGGCTTATCCTAAGTTAAAATGGGACTTATGCAAAGTGTGTGTCCTCAGGAAACTGGTCAAACTACCCATTTTGGATGTTCTTGAAGTTGCTGAGAATAGTAAATGATCATTCTGTTCCTCCTTCTGATTCTGGTGCCTAATGACCTTTTTGTTGAGTTTAGATGCTGTGATTAGTACAGAGCCACAGACTCCCCAGTGTCTTAGTATAATCCTCCAGAGAGTTCCCATTCATGGGCAGTCTGACTTATAGTCCATGTCTTCAGTTCATATGACAGCGGAAGATGACATATACAGGTCTTGAAAAAGATCCAGATCTCTTAATCTTCACTTCTGGTAGCATAAGTGATGCCCAAATCCAGACAAAAGGTAAGCCATCTGTATATATTTGTCTGCTCAATTTTCCTCATACTTAAGCAGTCTTTGGGATTAAGTTACGCTTCTGAGGCATTCCCTCTTTCCTATTATACTTTTACTTCTACTTCAAAGCACAGAGTTGAAACAAGCTCTCCTCTAAATTACTCTGTCCATTAAAAAAAAGAATAAGTTTTCTGACTTGTTTTAGTTTGACAAGCTGACTAACTTTGATAAATGTCTTGGGCAGGTCAGACATGAAGAACTTGTTTGGCCTGAGTAACAGTTCTCCATAATACCATTTGAATGCACGATTATCAAAAAGTTTGACATATTATCATTATCTTCCATCATTATCCCTGTAACCAGTGCAAGATTTTTTTCTTGACATTGCTACTGAGGCTTAACTTAGTAGGAAGGCAAAGACAACAGCAAAAGCAATCAAGCTCCACCTTCAAAATAGATGTTGCAAGCTGACAAAGTCATGTGCATATGGAAAGCTCATTTGACATGGACATTTTCAGTGACCTTTTTTTGCAACTTTGTTGCAGAAGTGATATTCTGCAATAACTGTGTCCACATGGCCAGCTGTTTCCTACTTAATTTCTACAACAATGGCATAATGACAGCAGGGGCCTATTTCAAAGTAAGGACATAGCATTCCGGGCAGGAATCCTACAGTGCTTTTTCCAAATGGTGAGCTAGCTGTCTGCATTCTGGATCCTCTCTTGTGGTGTGTTGTGATTATATAGAAAAGCCAGCTGCAATCAGCCAGAATTGCAGTGCTTGTGGTCAAACCACACATTTCTGCTGGTTCATCGCCTTTTGCTGTACCATAGCATTTTCAAGTTGCTGTCAGCTGCCATGAAGGCAACTCTGCTGTCTGCCCTGATGCTTGGAGTGTCTTGTACAGAGGCTGAGATCTCCACACTGAAAGGATTTGTCTATAGAAAGGACACACTATTTTGACAGATCATTTAGCTGCTTAAATGAGATAATGGCATCAGGAAGAAGTCAAGAATACTAATCAGGAATTAACTGTTTCTGAAATAATTTAATCTTCCGAGCACAGGAAAAAGGCAGAACATGCTGGGAAAGCTCTGCACTGCAGATATGTCATGCTCAGTGTAGACAATAAAATATAAGTACTATGATGATCTCTGTTCTTAGGATCTCTGCTATGCCAGTCTTAGAGCTGCAGCAGCAGCACAGCAGTGTGAACTGTAAAACACAGACAGAGTAGGAGATTCCTGGTGGCTTTACTTCCTTTTCTTATGTGATATTAATGTATTAATGGCATCCATATGCCCATACTTTGTCTGCTGCACAAGGATGAAGCATTCTAAAAAATGTGGTTAAAGACATGGTTTTCTCTAGTTTTCTAGTTAGTTTTTGTACTGAGCCTGGTTGCTCAGTACAACAGCTTCTCCAACACCAGAGTCACAAACTCACGTATGCACAGCAAAAACTGGGACATAGCTCCAAACCAAAAAAAGGATGCTCATAGTGTTTAAACCTTTGCTATTGCCTTGTATAAAAACAACTTACCTGTCATCCCCTTTGCTCCTGAAGCCTTTAAACAGGAGACCTGCACAGTAATGTATTAGTTTTTCCTGAGAAATGATGCAAGTTGACAGTGGACTATGCATTTAAGGGACAGAGAAGGAAAAGAGAGGGCTTAAATTGATGCGTTTGAGCACTACCTCCCTTGTGAGTGCTGACTTGCTTGCTCTAGTTTCAGTTAATTCTACTTGATGAGAATGAAGGAAAGCACTGCTCATGGAAGCAAAGTACAAGAGGTGTTACCAGATGGAAACTGGAAAGGGCAACAAATTCAGAAAGAATTTGTGTTCCTACTTGGAAAGTGAAAAGAGACTTCATTCATCATATCTTTTAAGCATGGGAATTATGCTTTTATGGAAAAGATAATTATGTGCCACAAAATGGCATATATTAAGTATCTTGCTTTGACAGGAGAGCCCACTGTGTACACTGTGTATACTGACATGTACAAAGGCCAATGCTTCTGTGAACTATTCATTATGCTCTCAATTTCAGGTATTTTACCTTACAAGAAGCAAATTGGTTGTTAACACAAATGTTATCAAACAAACAAAATCCACTTACCATCACCTGATGTGTGAACTTTATAATCATCAGTCTCACCTGATAAATTGAGCAGTGTGCACAATACCTCAGCTTCAAGTAGAAGGTAATGTCCCATCACCAGCAACTCCGTCTGCCCTGAAAGGTGCTGGAAATACATAGAGGAAGGTGCTGAATAGAAAATTTCTCCTCTGAGCATGCATTGTTCTCAACTATTCATGTATATGACTGGATTGTAGCAGTGCCTGAGACTAGTGCATTTCTGAGAAACCAACAGTAACATTTGTCTTTTTATCAACTTGCAGAAAATTGTAGAAAATATAAGGAGGGAAAAAAAGCCCTAGCTCTATTATCTTTTCCTTACTCAGACTCCCTCAGTTTGAAGATGACAAACTGCTTTCTCAGTGCTAAATTATTAATCTTGCTCCAATGAACTACATACTGCTACTGGTTGTGTGAGGTCATGGTCTGGACCAATGGGCAGCAGCATCTGGTTTTTCAATGTGCAGTGGGACGTTTAGCACTCAAACAAAGAAGAAGCCACAGGGCTTGAGCCTGAGATAAGGGAGAGTGGACTGGACAGGAGCAGATCAGTAATTGCACCTGCATGTCTGCAGGCAGCTCTTACAATGTTGGATATGAAATTTTGGGGTTAACATTATCAGAAAAGATTTTCCACAAGCCAATGCAGATTGAAGAGATAAGCAAAGTTGCTGAACCAGACTCCTTCAGCATCTTGCTGGATGGGAAATGCCTTCCTCCGTGTCTCACTGCTGTACAGTTCTGGCATGCTGCCCATCTTTCGCACTGAAACAGAACATCCCTCTGGTTGTTTAGAAGGCTCAAGATCTACTCATCCTCCACAGATTTCTACATAGATGTCCTCAACATTTGAAAGAGTCACTGTGTCAACAACATATCCCGCCTTTCAAGGAGGAGCTCCTCATAAGTAAAAGAGTATATCTCATTGGTCTATTTGTCATTGTCCTCCACAATACTAGATCCTGAAATAGCAGCTCAGGTATGGAGAAGTATTAATTGTAATGCACTGAGTTAACCAAGCAGGAAGGTAACAGAGAAAGGGAGAGCATTGGAAGACTGCTGTGAAGTATGAAACATACATGCAAACACTAATCAGCAAAATGCAAGAAACTGGAACCTTTTTGAATGCAGACAGGAAAAATCCCACCAAGGGGCAAGTAAATTCACGAAAAAAAAAAAATAATGCATGAAGTACTGCAGAAAGAGTGCTTGTAGGAAACAGTCTGATGCAGGCATGCTCACAGAAACTGAAATGAAGTTTCTACTGTCAAAGATCCATGAACCATGCAAGAATTTCTTAGCAGTAAGTATGAAGCTATTTGCCTGATTTCTGTGTGTAAGCACTGTATGAACTGGAGCTCAGATTCATAGGCTTTTGAAAAGGAATGCAATTAAGCTCACTAATCAGGTGTGAAAGATTTGACTCTAGGTATTTGCCTATAGCACTGTGTGAATAATTGATTTTCCAGTTGGCTGGGCCAGCATTTCTGTTCAATGTCACTTGAGTGCACAGAAGAGATACAGGCTCTTTATTAGCATGGAAAGAAGAAATATTTCTTAGCCTTTACACCTCAAAGACTCCTATGAAAAAAACAGAGCAGTTCTCTACCTTGATATAATTAGAGTAGGAGGTCAAGTTTAGTTAATCGTGTTCAGATTCTGTTTCTATTTTCAAATTTACAAATACACTTTTAGTTTTGGGAAAATGTTATGTTGTTGATGTTTGATGTAAATTATCTGGGGGGAGATGTGAGAAGCAGCAAATACCTGTAGTGTTTGCTTTAGCATGTCCAGACAAAGTCCATTTTTTAACAATCAAAATTCTTCTAGAAGCTGTTCATTCATGCTTAAGTTAATACATCAATGACATTGTACTCAGCGGTAAGAACAATTGCAAAGATAAAATGAGTTACACCAACAAGTACACAGATTCCATATCACTGGTGTCTCTTGCAATAAAAAGCCAAAATGCCCTGGCATGGACATTTGTTATCATACATTGAAAGTGTGACAATATCCCCAAATCCACTTTTCCTTTTATTATAATAAAATTCCCCTGGCTGGCAAATGTTAAGTGTCTAGACATGCATCAGGAAAGGAAGTAGAAAAGCACTCAACATCATTAGCTGTGAAGAAAACATTTTTATGCATAAGGTGGCATGTGTTCTCAGATATGATCTGAATATCAAGGTCAGTATGCTCACTTGTCAGAAAAGGATCATGCTCAGCTTTAGAATAAGTAAATTGTGATGGTTTGGAACAGATTTTTATATAAACATTTCTTTTGGTTTTAGTTTGTATCTATACAAAACAGATTATTTCATGAAAAGGTTTTGAAATGAGACATGTAGGTGGTTGACATGGGTGGAAATCTGCAGCATGAAATTTGCTTAAAAGGAATTATGTTGAGCTGACTTTTGGGATATGCACCATGGGAATCCAGGACTCAGTGCAAGGCAGGAGGGATTAAAGTGTTTGCCAGTCTCTGCACTGTGCCCATGACTTCAGCAGAACTGCAGTTTCAACTGTACAGTACAGTACATTTCATACAGTACAACTGTATGCTCATGAAACTCACATACACATCAAACCTCTGTACTATCCAGAAATGTTCCCTGAGATTAAGCCAAATCCACATCCTCATGACGTTTAGTTATAACAAATTATTCATAGACGCATTCATAGATGTTAAATCCAGAAAAGAATGCTGCAAGCCTCAACCCTGACATCCTGGATAACACAGTATAGTCAGGTTGTGATGATCTGACTCAGATTCATATGAACATTAAAACAAAAGTACCACTGAGCTCAGTGAGATGATGTATTTTTAGCAAATGTGTGATTGCTTTTTTGTCAAATTGTCATGGAAAATACTGTCACTGATGAAGAGCTCTTGATTTTCAAGGATTGTTCACTGAAGTTGGTCCAGGGACAGCTGTAGCACAATCAGCAGTTAATCACAGCAATTGCTGGGATAAGAAAACGTCCATGGTCTCACAATTTACCTTTCCTGGGCTATAGGAGCTGTTAAGCATCCCTTCTTAAGCATTCTGGAGGTGAGTGCCAGAGCTCATGCAGCAGCAGCTGCAGCTGAGGGAACCACTGACATCTCTCAGCAATGACAGCCACTCCACAGCTTCTCCATTTCATGGCAAGAGTCTCAAACCTGTGGCCTTCTGTCTCCTTCTCTCTCATCCTTCCTCTTTCACAATGCAAGCATCTTGATCCAAGTCAGGAACATGACCCTCACCTACAATGCAGAGAAAGCAATAGAGCCTCTGCTTCTAAGAAGCCTTCAGGCAGCTCTGAGAAAGGAATATTACACTGGGATCCTTGAAATTCATAAAACTTGTCTTTAGATTGCTGACAGGAGTCCGTTGACTTTGTATTAATCATTATTTATCAATAATCCCAAACCAAAATCTATAGGAACAAAAATTCCTTTTTAATGCCCAGGAAGTAATGTCAGGCAGATTTCCAGTATACTTGATATTTTGCTCATTTTTACTGCATGCAGAGATTTATAACACTCAGGCCTTTGAATTTATAGTATGCTGTAAGGCAAATTCAGACATTAATTTAAATACATCAAGACCCTACCATGTATGTTTGTGAGATATTTTCCTCACGGACAGGTACCTATCTGTTGAAAAACATGTAACACCCTGGATTTGTGAGGATTTTTGGTTCGTTTCACTCCTCGTTGGGGTTTTCTCTGAAGTGATCTCTTAGTCTTGGTACATGCTGTTTCTGGTGTATAGCTTTTTTAAGTGAATGTACATTCTGATGCATATATTATAAAAGTCAACTTTTCACCCTAGGCATGTGTTTCTAGGCACAATCTGGGGTTTGGAAATAGTTAGGGCTAAATGCTGGAAGTGAGGCCAGGTTTCTGTGGCATGCTGCCACATCTTTTTTGATTAGGAAGCTAACAGCTGGATAACTTCTGAAAACAGGAAGGTATGACAGCAAAACTTTATTTCAATTAAATAGTTCCCGTATAAACACAGGAATTCCACTGTCATCCCTGCTTCTTATCCTCAGCAGGTTTTGCAAGGACAGACTGGCTGGGTGACAGGTCCAGTGGCTCTGTGCTAGCCACAGGTCACTGTGAGCAGGTCTCTTACCTAGTTCAGCTGGCAGCTGAAAGAAATCGTCTGAAAAGTCACATCACATTCAGTTTTGGCAGAATTTACTATTCCTCTGTGGACCTAGTGATTTAAAAAATAAATTTCATGGAGACCTAAGGCAAAGCTTCCGACACAGGAATCGTCTTGTACACAAAATGGCTGCCACCTCCCCTCACTGCCAGTGGTTTGGAATCAACAAAATGGCCACTCTGTTCCCTCGCTGTGTGCAAGAACAGGTGGAAGAGAGGATTAGAAAAATAAATGAAAAGGAAGCAGGCAAAGAGTAAGTGTTGCAAGCAGATACAGGTGAGGGTGGGACCCCAGGCTGGGCTGGCAACCCTTTTCCTTTTGAGCGGCGTGGAGGAAGGCCATCCGTTCTGGTGCTGTGTGAGCATTCAAGGTTAGATAACCTTAGAAGTCAGTGGACACTTTGGAGGTGTCATCCACCAGAAGCTCAAGCACCACCAGGAAAATGAAAAGCCCTAAAACCAGATTAATTTAGCACACCAGCAGTGATTTTAAAGCTGTCTTTGGAGGTTTAGCTGATTCTTTTGGGCTGTTGAGGTGCACAGTTGCGAGCAGTGCCATTTTGAGCACTAGTGGCTGCTGATTAGCAAAATGTGATTTTTCCTGAATTATTTTTGGTGTAATTCAATCATTATGAAAAAAATTCAAATATGTTTTTGCGATTAAAATAAGTATATTTATTTCTCATTTCTAGTGAAAGTAATCAGCTTTTTCAGATATTTTGCCCTCCTTCTTAGAGGACAGAAACAAGTATTTTGGTGAAGGAATTCATCTGGCTGAGGACGCTAAATGAGCAAGGAAGACGAGTGAAGACAGAGATGGAAAGCAGTTTCAACACGTCTGAATGAAGGTAAGCAAAGCTGCAAATGATTGTAATATTCCTGACAAGAGGTGTTTGAAAGGCTGGAGACTTTAAAGGGGGTTGAGTTCAAGTCAGTGAGGAGAAAATGGATCATCTGGAGTAGTTTAGGCTTAGGCTCAGGGATTGGCAATGTGGCATGAAGGGGGAAAAGTTTATAAGGTTCAGAAGGTGAAAGACACATCTAGTTCTTAATTGTTGGATAGCAAGGCAGTATTACAGCAGGGTAGCACTGTGCCTGCAAAACAGAGAGCATGCAAGGCAGGAGGGAGCTAACAGGCGCCCTTTGTGGACACCGCAGCGCTGAAGCTTCCTCAGCCTCTCTAGGGATGAAGTCTCGTATTCAGTAGCATCATGAACACAACTACCAGTTAAACACAAATTGACCTATCTATTAACAGGCCAGTGTACATGTAAAAACCAACTATTTATATACATTGACAGAAGGCAAGCTAGACAAAAGATGCAGCATTTTTTTTATGAAATACAGGCATAATGTGATCTGTAATGGTAAAAGCTGTGATGGTAATGGTATAAGCTGTAATTATCCTTTTTTATAGCTCAGTTTCCCCTAAAGTTCTGAATGAGGTTTAATGTAAAGTATGAAGGATTAGTAAAAACATTTTTCAAATAAACAAAATGAAGCTTAGAAATGCAATTTCCCTGAAGGCTGGTTAAATTAATTTCAATTTAAATGATCTGTTCTCAGATCCCCATGAAATTCAATCTTCACATACAAAAAAACACGTTAATTTTGGATTGACAGGGTTCTTCACACGAAGCAATGTTATTTCACTTAATTCCCACATTAAACTCTCCTTTTAGCCATATGCTTTCAATGTTTATATAGTTACAATGTATTGCAGTTTCAACTATCAGTGATTAGAAATTGCAAGTATTCAGGTGAAAATCAGGTAAAAGAAAACCAAAATGATAGAATGATCGTTAAAGTTCTACTGTCTCTTGCGCAAAATTTTGGAGTATCAGTGGAAATCTGGTATCTTAATCTTTTTAATCTTAATGCTTGCAATTAACTCTTTCCTGTGCAGTTCATAAATTACTGGGTGTTAGTCTCGCTTTGTCATTGTTCCTACAAACACAGCTGGACTTTAAGTACAGACAAGCCTGAAAATTTTTTGTATCTCCACCATTGTGGGCCACACATTTCTGGTGAACTCGGGAAAGAACCTTGCACTGATAAATAAAAAATCCATCCTCAAAGTTGCCCTTAATAGTCCTGTGTTGTTTAAACATACTGTGCAAACTGTGACTCCTTGGAACAATTACACAGATCTGTTGCCTATATTTCTTTATAAACAATACTGAGATTAATTAGTTGGAATGGCTTCCTTTGCTTCGCCTCTGATGTCATGAAAATGCTATTACTAGCTTTTCCTTGGACAGAATAAACAAGCATATCTGATATGCAAGCTAATATAATGTCCTTTATTTACATGATTGTAAATCCTGTTAGCTCTAAAACAATCTTGAATTTAGGACAGGGCCAAAAAGGAGAATAACAAAAGACAGAAGTGACCTCAGTAATTCCACGCTGACGTATCTTCAGCCTCAGAACTGGCATGGGAAGGTTGTGTTATCAGTTGGCATGGGAAACCTGAGTGACGGTTCTGCCATTCTGCCCACAGCAGGACATAAACAACTATTAATTGTTTCAGTAGTTCCTAGCTTTTACCTATACCTCAGTTAAGTTCTCTGTGTGATATGCATGAGGTTTCAGACATGTTGAATAGAACTTATCCTTTAAATAGAATTAAAATGGTATTTTAGGCCTTCAAGAGCTTTGTGTTCAATATTGAATTGTTTTAGGCTTCTATTGTAACATCTATGCGCATTTTTTATGTGGCTGCACATCATATTGCACAGCTTGTTAATTTAAGTATCAAAATGGAAAATGCAACCTCTTTAGCCTTACTTCTTGTGGGCCTCTCAGGAGATTGACCTATATGCATGCATTCTGTAGTACATGCATGGTAAGCTATGTTGGATCTCCTGCATGGATCTGGTCTTGTTCAGTAGGTGTAGTAATTTGTCACAGAAAGGATAGTGACATTCAGGCTCTGTCTGCCTGCCTGACTTGCAAGGCCTCGAAATTGCTGTTTTTGAAAATGCATTCCCATTCTTTAGTGAATGTGTGATTTATGGGATCAGCTTTACCATGGCATACGCAGGATTAACTTTGCTGAAGTCAATGGCATTCATCCCATGATTTGGCAATCTTCCTTTCTAAAAAAGGCACAAGTAAGTAATAATAGAAAAAATAAATGGTTGCTTCATCTTAAAAAAAAATCAGCCTGATTTATGTTTTTTCTTATTTCTTTCCCTAATTTTTCTGTGACAGAAATTGATAAAGTCATATATTGCCAAGAAATCAGAAATTGTTTGAGAACTCATCTGAAGCTGTTGCAAAAATCTGAAGCAATGTTTATGCATTTAACTGCTTGTAATATTTAATTATATGTTATAAATATTTTTCTATTTTAAAAAACCCTGGGAATTTCCAAGTACAAAACTGAGCCTGACCTAGGACATGTTGGACTTTGTGGGCAACAAGAAGCTTCAGATTCTCTTCATTAGGGGTTGTAGTGATAGGACAAGAGGTAATGGGTTTAAACTTAAACATGGGAAGAATAGGTCAGCTATAAGGAAGAATTTCTTTATTGTGAGAGTGGTGAGGCACTGGAACAGGCTGACCAAAAAAGTGATAAATGCTCCACCCCTGGCAGTGTTCAAGGCCAGGCTGGACAGAGCCTTGGGCAACATGGTCTAGTGTGAGGCATCTCTGCCCATGGCAGGATATTGGAACTAGATGATCTTAAGGGCCTTTCCAACCCAAACCATTCTATGATTCTATCTAGCAGAGGGAAAAAAATAAAATTAAATTCACTCTGTATGCTTTTGCTGTGAATTTAAATTTTTCTTCTGCACTCCATGCCTGTCAAGTGTATCCTTAAAAATTTGCCATTTTTGAGACATTATTTTTTGATTCAGTTTCTACTTAATTCTGTTAAGTTGCTATTAATGTTTGCTTTATTTCTGTTTTCTGTTGGTGTCTTTTACTGTTGTAGTATTCATACTCAACAGAAAAGCATTTTTCTTTACAGACATGCCAAAGGGAACCTGTCCATAGCAGTCATTATTTTTATATATACTTATTTATGTGGCCACTTCCCATATATACATAAGTATAATTATATATAAATGGTCACTTATGCTGGGATGTGAAGGAAAGAATAAAGTATACAGGCAGACTGCAATGAGGGGATTACTAGAACGCCTTGAAACTTAAAGGAATACTGCTATTCAAAACAGTGTTCTGTATCATGTGCAAAGCTGGTATTTTTGGCAGGATTAAGTTCTCTAAAATTTTCAGGAAGCATTTAAATATGAAATGGAAAGTTTTGCCTGGTATTTTGTGTATGTAAAACTTGCTTTTTCATACTATGCTTATTTTTTATCCATATGTTTGGTTTAATATTGTATATTCTTTTATCAGAAGATGAACTGCATTCTATAACCATCCAAGTTACGTGGACTTTTCCTGTCCCGGTAGCAGCCCTGTATATGACATGATGTAGCAGCCAAGCACACTATCCTAAGAGCTCATAATTAGTGTAGGACATTAATAATCAGGATGCCCCAGTTCCACTGGTCTGCTGTGTGAACCAGGACAAAATTTTTTAGTTTTATTCTTCAGTCTTACTGCTCAAAAGACGCAGCACTGCAGACCTATCAGTTTCCATGGCAAAACCCCCAGCAATTTCTCAGTTTCTTGTTGATACATCAATGACAATTCTGTCTGCTCTCTTAGAACATTACCAGAGGAGAACAGAACTCAACAGTAACAATACTGTTCATTCAAGACTCTTAGTGGTTAAAGTGGAGGCCTGAATATAGGCAAGATCCTTAATCTCTCTGTGGAGTAGAGATAATGTAGTTTTCCTTCTCCCACCTTCTTGTTGTTGGTGATTATTTATAAGATTTTTTCTATCTGTTTTACTACTTGCATGAATAATTTCATAGTTCCCACACTAAATGTAACTTTGATTTTCTGAACACTGCTTGAGATCTTGAGGTTGGGTGTTTTTTTCCTGCAGAATTCACTGTAAAATCTGTCTTCCATTTGTTATTAGCTTTTTTAGGGTCATCAGCTTTTCTATCCAGAGTGAGTCACTCTAGCATTGATAGCTTCTGGGGAAAATAGGTGTTCTCCTACTAGATCTGTTTAAAAGTGTGAATAATTGACTATTTACACCCTGCATATGATCCATTTGCTTTGCAAATATCATACCCATATCTCTTTCATTATTTTAAGCTGCTGGTAAGTTCAAATATTGTATAACTGCAAAGCATTTGGTCTTAATGGCTAAATGGCGCCACAGAGATATAAAACATATTTCATTGCTATTTATATTTGTTGTTATGGTAAACACAGTGGTGGACCAGGAGAGATTTATGTCTGACAAAAATTCTTGGAAAGTCAGTTTATATTCTGGTTAAGCATAAGAATCTTTTTCTCTATTTTGTCTTCCATCAAAGCTAGCAAAAACATCAAGCAGGACAGGACAAGGCCTAGGGCACGGTGAATTATTACTTTTTCAGTGACACTCATTGTCCCCGAGAGACAAAGATTAGGATTTTTAGTTGTGAAATAGAAGGCTGTTAAAATTTGGTTGAATAAAATAATGCTGAACGATTTACATATCGTTCTATATTTTTGAACTGTGCATTTCTAAGCTGTTTTTTGAACATACTTCTCTACTCCATAAACTATTTAAATGATACTTGGACTGAACTATGTCACATTCCTGTAAAGATGCCGGTAGCTGAATTATTCAATACTATTTAAATAATATTTGACTCTTTTCTGTTTCTTCATCCATCTTCAGATCTTCTTTCTTCTGAAATGTATGACTTGTGCCTAACTTTTTTCATGGCATGATCTAAGCCACATATACTATTATTTCAGAAAACTCAGTGTATAGAAGGGTAATGTCAGCCTTTCAACACCTGACCTTTACAGATGCAAATCATTTGAAGACAAGGTAAGGTGAAGAGGATTAATACATCTCAAATTTGGGCCTTGAGGAGATTGAGGGCCAGACTGTGCAGTGACAAATCACATAAATGTGCTCATGGATGATTCAGGCTGCTTTCATCTGCTCTGCTCTGAGGATTGCTTTGCAAATGGCTGGCATATACTAGGAGAGCAGTGAGAGAGCCTTGTAATTGCCATGGCATTCACATCCCAATTAGTTTGAGCTGAACAGTGAAAAAGGATAACTAGTGTATCACTACTTGCAGGCTTCCAGGACAATTTTGTAAGCTTACACCAAGGAGACCTGTGTTTATATGCGGGTTACTAGTACTGATACCACCTACTGAAAGTAACTTGCACTGCATTTTTGGAAACCATCCTCGGTATGTTGTTGAGGTATTCATAATCCCTACCTGCTTACCTTATCTATAGCCATTCTGCTTCATTTGTTACTTTTTGAATATACCTATGTATATATGCATTTTCTGTGCCAAAGTCAATTTTTAGTCTTATTTATTACCGTATTATTTAGTTACACCTATGAAACCTGAGCTTTTTCACCAAGTTCTTCAAAGAACAATTGCTACCTTATATTGCTTCTGAAAGTACCATCAAGCTGGGGAGAACAGACCTGGCAACGTTCATCTGTAAGAATACACTGGCCAGCAGTCTTGACCTTTCTTCCCGAGGAAAGGTTGTAGATGTAGTGTCAGTCCTTTGTCAAGTTAACACCAATTATTGTGGATCCCTGCAAGCAATTTTTAGTTCATCAGTTGAAGCCTTTTGTGAAGGAAAGGACTAGATCACAGGAAACTTTTTCTCTTTTTCCCTCTTACCACTTCTTTTACTCTATGCTCACCTTTACCTAATCTCCCCATTTCCATTAGGTAAAATTGGAGGAAGAGAAGTGATAAATATATTTCCAGAAACTGTTAATGTGAAGGAGGATTGATTTAGGAATGGCAGCACCTAAATGAAGAAAGGAGACTGTCCGCAGATGAATCTAACGGAAGAATCTCTTTTAACTCCCACATTGGAAAAAACCTTTCTCCTGACTTCTAGAAATGCTGAATCAGATGCCACGATGATCACTGAACAGGGATGGCTCAGTTAATATTTGTCGCTCTTGCATTCAATGTCATCCTGGTGCTTATTAGCTTAAAAATAAATAACGTAATTTTTCTAGACTCACTCTCAAAGGTCACTTCAGGCTTTAAGAGCCTCCCTGATACTGAAATCCCAAGTACATTCATTGTTTCTGAAAAAGGGCAGGAAATGATTTATAAAATATCATTGGTGGCTGGAATTGGGACAGGAAGACAATTGCAGTTCTTCCAGCATTTCCACCATTGTTGTTTTAGCAGCTTTTATAGCTCAAAGAAACACAGAGGCAGAAACTGATTTTTTTTTTATATACCCTTATAAATTTATATCTCTTGTTCTCTGGATGCCTGTTTGGGTTTTAAAGCATTTTCTGCACATATCTATGGTTTGCAAGCTTGGCATGTGAGAGTCCATTTATTAGAAAAATAAGAAATCTCTGCAAAGTATTTTTTAAAAAGGACAGTACATGTTTGCTTGAAGACTTGATGTTTCTTTGTGAATTACCTTTTATCCTTTGGAGTTGAAGATCTTCTAATATGCTTGATAAGTGGCATGCTGCCAGGTCTCTCATATAGACCACCCACCCTTCTCAGTGACGTCAAGGAAGTCCCCAAGTTTGCATTATTTAATGGTAAGGAAGCATTTGCTATCTGACTACACAGATGGCAAGCAAAAGGATGGGAACCTTTGGATTGGACTGCATCCCTTGACTGATTGTTTTCTCAACTGAACTTTTCTGTAACAAAGAAACCTTCTGTTTGGCATACTTGCAATGAGAAAATCATGTTCTAATTGATGATGGGTGCTTTAGCTTCCAGCTGATTTCAAAGTGCGTCACACTGCTAGAAGAAAAACTCATCTGAAAACTGCATAGACTGGTAAAAGGCCTTTTATAAGTCCTGCTGTGCGATCACCAGGAGCATGCTTTACACAGCTGAGCTCAGTGCAGTGCTCAGTGCACAAGACTGCATGCATTATCTCTTACCTTTTTACTCTGCTTCTCTTTTCCTGTGTCCCTGTAGTGCCCCAGTCTGTGCCCATGCAAGCAGGTTCACAAGAGCATCTGTGAAATGTAATGGCATGATAAAATACTACTACTAGCATTCTAATTTCCTTCTTTGTACTCTGCATCCTCTGCCATCTGCTCTTGGGCTCTTCCTGATGTTTTTATGTTGTAAAACCCTTTGAGACAGGATGTTTTCTTTTTTATTTGTTAAGAGCCTAGTGTAGAGTAATGATAAACAGGAATCTGAGGCTATGATGAATACTGAGTTGCTGTACTTTCCTGATATTGTGGAATGTGTCAGTTACTCAGGTGTGTGGGGCTACTCCATCAAGGATGAGAAAGGCTCCTGGTAGCCATATGTCAGCTAATATTTACAAGTGGGAATGATACTAATACTACTAAATTTTTATGATTTTGTGTCCGTATGTCCTGTATATTCAAGACAAGACCTGCATATTCAGATTAAAGGACTCTGAAAACTTCTTCTTAGATATTAGGAAGAAGTTCTTGGTGAGACACTGGCACAGGTTGGCTAGAGAAGCTGTGGCTTTCCCATGCCTGAGAGGAGAATATCACGACAGACAGCTCATGAAGTGGTTAGTTAAAGGATATATAGAGAAGTGCAAGAACTCCATTGGCTGATGTGCCCTGACATCTTTCAGACTTGACCCCTTTTTATGAAAATTGAATTGCAAAATCTTAATTTACAGAATTCACCCTTAAGAGTGTAACACTTTTGAAGTTATTTGTCTCAGATTACACAGATATTTTGTGAGACACTAGGGAGCAGAATGTAAGAAACATGATTTACTTTTATGTTCAAAATTTCTTTTATAGCTTTTGTGTAATAAACATTTGTAGGTACAAGTAATAGTAAAGGGAAGTCAAATTTGCAGATGTATCTTGGACAGATCTAAGTTTCAATATGCATAGCTGGATGAGGAAACATGATTTGTGTATATAGATTTTGTTTATAAGTAAGTGTGCAAAAATTTTGAGCATCCTGTTGAAAATGTGTACTTTCAATTTAAATGCCACTGGCTGAAGGAACACTGGAAAAACACCAAAAGCTACACATACATTAATGCACAGTGAAGCTTAATTCTGGCAATCCTAAAATAAGTATCTTCACGAATTTTGATTTCCAAAAGGAACTGTATACAGAAAAAAAGCAGGGAAGGGGATGGTATAGGTTCAATGGTATAACAAAACCATGTAAGGCTGGATTCATTCCACTTAACAGAATCTAGAGCAAATGAGCTGGTAATTTAGGCACTTTACAGGTAACCCTAAAGTTGGAGGAATGAACCCAAACCCAGATGAATGTCATAACAAACCTGGAGAAGAAATTTGCCTTTTATTTTCCAAGATTCAAAAGCAAATAGAAAGCACTAAAGAAAATTATTGCCACCTTCTAAACGTCTTCCAGATTCTTTAAGCCATAATCCATTTTTCAGTTCCGCAATAATCAATTGTTTTACGTTACAGTTTTACATTGCAGTCTGGGGTGACGCAAGTGGATGTCACACTCTGCCTTTCTGCATTGATTTCTGATCAAATATCTGCTAATCAGGAAAAGGTCTGAAAAAACCCAAGGGGGATAAAAATTCTGAAAAATGCCATAAGCATAATTCTTCACCCATCATAAAATGTATTTCAAGTTATGGTGAAACTCAGTTCTTTCCATTAATTTTAAATTCTTTTTCCTGAACAAAATAATCCCATCTTTCAAGGAATATCTATTTTGGAATTATTCTACTTTATGAACAAAAAATGTGGCAAGAGATCCAACACTGACATTTTGGAATTGATTTATTTCCACAAGATTGTGTTAAAAATCAAATATGACTTATATCATATGTTTCTTCCAAAGAATTAGAAATTTCTTCCAGACTGAGAACTGACGCAATTATTATGCCTCCCTAAGAAAGTGGAATTAAATACTTCTGAACCCCAGCTGAACAGCACTTTCCATCACTTGAAACAATCGATCAACTTGTGCATTGTGTTACTGTCTGACAACTGTTTCTGTTATTGAAACTCAGCAAGATGTATTTCAGATCTTGCCTTGCTTCTATCCTCTGACTTTTGTGGCTGCATTTGCAGTGCATGCACTCTTGATAAACAGTACCTGTATTTATCTGCCAACCAGGTAAAAAGAGAATGGAGCAACTGGCAGCCATCATGGAGCAGATGAGCTGAAAGTAGTTTAGTAATTTTTCTTGGTATAGCTACAGGAACTATTTTGATCTAACAACAGCACTGATCCAGATTGCATGATTTCTAATGTGCTTTCATAAGTCTGTGAAAGCTGATAAGAAGCTGAAGTGTGGGAGCTGGGAGATCTAGCTGGAAAGAATTTCCCAGTCCTTTTATGTTTCTTTCTTTTAGCCTTTAATGTTTCTGTTCTGAGGACCACAAAGAGCAGTGATCCATAGTGTGCAAGGAATTAACATCTCCAGTTTTTGTAGCAGCTGCTTCTTGTGAGTAGGGCTTGTTTCCCAGCCAAAGGAAATCCATGACCAATGAATAGGCATCAAGGCTGCTCTTTGGCTTCTGCAGAAGAGTAAAAGATTCTCAAGAAACTGGAATTCAAATTTCTATTTTAAAAGCCGTATCAGTGACTGCCATAGCAAAGAAAGGAAATGCATAATTTAGCAGGATAGCCTTTTTACAGCTGCCATTTTCACATAGAACTGCCCTCAGATGCTACAAAACGGGGAGCAAATTACATTCCTTTTTGTTTTGGAATTCAAGCAGCCGAAGATATCCTCTTGCTCCAAAACATGTTACTGGTTCATTTCTCCTTGAGTCATCTCTTGCATCTGTGCTGGCTAAGGATAAATTGCTACTGTTCTGATTTGGTTGAAATTACATTTAAACTGCCAGAGGCTGTAGCAAACCAAATGGATCAGTTTTGTATTTCTCCAGGCAACCCTAGTGGGTTCAGCAGGTTCACAGTGAGTTGATTAAGAACCAGATTCATTCTTTGTCTTTTTACAGGGTTATGTGCAATCTGTCACACCTGCTTCTCTTTTTTTTTTTCCACACAGTTACTCTTTGTATTACACTTCTGCATTACATTCATTTCAGTTTAGCCACAAACGCCAGTTATGATTCTCCTGTTATGATACCCAGGTTGAATGTTTGTTTAGTTTTGCCCTGCTTGTCTCTCAGCATAAATAAATTGCTATCCACATACTCATGAAACCTAGTCAAAAGAAAAGCTTGTAAATTCTAGGTTGCATTTAATAATTCTTTAAATGTATGCTACTTTCTCTTCCAGCCATTGGCTTGTTTCTATAACAGGGAAAGTTTATCAGCTTTGTTTTCAAAAGACAAGAATTTGGGCTGTACTACTCAGAGAGATATTTTCTTAACCTTAAATAGGAGTTGAGCATAAGTCAGAAGAGTCAGAACATCAGATGACAAAAATAGATAAGTTTGGTAAAAGTGATTTATAACAGCCAAGAATCTGGCACAGTATCAGAGCAGACAGCATAGCACAATTTGATACTAGCAATCATTAGGTAACATACTAAGCAAAAAACTTCAGTTATTCATTTCCAAGGAGCTGGCCTGTGGAGTTTCTTCTAAATCAGAAGAACTTACCGATGATATGAAAAACTAAGGCTCAACCTGAGGACACGGCTGACAACCTTGTTTGTTGAAATGTATCCTTAATTTTAAAGATGTCCTCCCTTAATATGGTGAATTTGATTCTTCACTGGAAAGCCTTCTGCCAGACAGATTGCTTGGGATTCCATGGGAGTTCATCTGAAGCACATCCAAGATAGAGATTGGAATATGTACACACATACAGTGTATTTAGCTCTGCTAACTAAAATTAGCAGGCAGCTTCCATCCTGAAAGTGGCTATGCCAAAACCTTCTTGAGCCTTTTTCTATGTGAAGACAGGAGTTTCAGATGGCTTAGGGAAACATGGTGCTTGGAGAAATGAAAAGTAGCAAAAGCATATTTGAAAGAGTTTTAAGGCAAAATGTGCTTTTAACAGGAATTTGAGGTGGTAGGAGTTTCCATTCATAATCTAAAAGAGAAAGGCAGAAAGAGCGAGCTGCTGTAAAATCTAAATCCAAACCTTCTCATCTTCCAGGAAGTTCACAGTATTGCTACGAATTAATTACTTGGAAATGCGGGAATATATTGCTCTTTAACCTTCATAAATTAATCTTGAGAAAACAAACTTAAATAGCATTAGGATGTTTCTATCTATGTATTTTGTATCTTTCTGTAACTGTGTCCCAGAGAAAAATAATCTCTTATATGCCATAGATTTGCACCTGCCAGTGCTCCAAATGCACAGAGAACACCCTGGAAGTAGCCAGTTTATTTAGATATTTTAAATATTTGGCTTAAAATGTCCTTGAATAAAGCAAAACTACTATGAAAATATTGAGTAGCATTTAACAGATTACAAGTGAAAGGCTTCAAATTACCTGCTTTCAAAATTGCCCTTACAGATCTCCTCTCTAGATAAAACACACATCTCTCCTGCTCCATCATATTCTCTGTTTTAAATTTCTGTTTCTTGAATTCATAGAATCATAGGATGGTTTGTGTTGGAAAGAACCTCAAGATCATCTAATTAATGACTTTTCCCAGTAATTATTGCCTATCTGATCTGAAATTCTTTTAACTATGAAGTGGGTTTACCAAAGCAATGGAAAAGTTATCCAGAAATACATAATGAATACTGATAGATATACGCAGATTTAAAATTTAATTTTATAATAAAAATATAGATTTCAACAATACCAATAAATACCAAAACAGTTCTTATAAGCTTTAATAAACAGGAGCAAAATATTATCTAATTCTTATCTTGCATTCTGTGAGAATTACTGTACTATCAGGTGGAATTTTTTGGATTCCCAGATGTCTGTAGTCCTAAATTGACCAAGACAAGTGTCCTACAAGAATTATACTCAGTATAGTAAAAACATTAAGGAAGATGATAGAGAGGACTTGCCAATCAACCCATAAACGAACTTCAGCATGTTAGAGACTTACAGTACACTAGGGGGACAAGTTTTACTCTTTCTCTAGTCCTGGACTTGGTCGCAGATGAGAGCAGCTTCAGGGAATGCGTAGTTTTGGCACTGTTAATAGCAGATCCTGCACATAACAGTCCAAATAACATTACTCTAACTCCTTTAAGATCAGGAAGTTACTAATACCTGGAAGTTATCTGACCTAAAAAAAAGTCTTTTCCCTTCAGTTCAGACATATGTTTGTCTGGCAGAGAACTACAATTGTTAAGTAGGAATGTGTCAAGAAAGAAGAAATAAATGTTTTTTTTGTGGAAACTGGTAACTGCAGGTATCATACATAAGCAGACCAGGCTAAACACTTTTTCACTAGTGTAAATCTGCAGCATTTTCAATATATAAAATGGACTTGCTTCAGAGTGAGTGCTTTCCAGCTCCTGGCTTATTTGATATAGGATAAGTAGGAAAGTTAAATTTTATACCACATAGCAAGTTTAAATTCTGGTTCAAATAGGAAAGTTGATTAGTTTATTAAATAAACACTACTTATTTCTTTGAATACATAATAGAATTTAATACTGAAGTGAGCTGAGTATTTTGTTACTTGGATATTTTGTGTATAGCAGAGAATTAGCAGAGAAAAGTGATGAACTCATGACTTCTCTGATACTGCCTCTTGTCTCTTTCAAGAAGTCACAAAATGTTTCATCTTCATTTCCTGCGTCCTTTTGTTTAATCTTTAGTGTGCTGGCAGTTCAAAAGGCCAGTGTATCCTTAGGACATTCTGAAGGGGCTATACTGTATGGGTCAGACTTTCAAGAATTCAACATCTGAATGCTTCTGTTTAAATATAAACATAACTAATACAAAGCCAGACCTGGATTTTTCTGCTGAGTTATCATTCTTATCTTGTATTATGGTGGAAATCTCTTGCATGTATGCAGGGATCTTGAAATTTCTTCAATTTTAGATATCCCTTTGTGTCACCAATAAAGTGCTAGACAAAGAAATGTTATATAAAAAGGTGATGATTGACTAGTATTCAGCTTTTATAAGATTGTGTTTCTTCTAGGGTGGTTCTCCAGAACAGAAGAAATGTTCACCTGCACAGTTTTGAAAATATTCCATGATACAGTCTCAAAAAACTTGTTTCAGACTCCAAGGTTATTTGAGTTAAGAACTTCTTACTACAGCCTAACCTAAACTTTCCCTTCCTTAGTTTCAGGCCATTGTTCCACTGCAGTTGTAAATATTTCCCTTCCTTCATTTAAGATAAACTTTAAAGGAAAACATCAAGCAAACAAACAAAAAAAAAAAACCAACCCTAACCCCCCCAAAAAAAAACAAAACAAAAACAACCAAAAAAACTCCCCCCAAAAACAGACCCCCCCCAAACC